>VXBU01006793.1:0-10751 GCA_013400315.1 Bombycilla garrulus | reverse complement strand
TTTGTTTTTTTTTTTTTTTTTTGTAGGGGAGCTTTTTCAGTAGTCATTTTTCTTGGAAATTTTGGATATATTTGCTCTGAAACAGCTGCAGCTAAAACCTTCTAGCTTCTCCAAATTGGCACCTTGGAGAGAACAGCAATCAAGTTGGAAGAAATTTACTTTAGGATCCCGAGTATCATGAACATTTAGATTTAGTTTGTTCAGATAAATACACGTTAAAGGCTGGTCTTTTTTGGATACACAAAACTGAAACAGTTTTTTTTGTGCCTTCAGAGTGGCTTATCCTGGAAGAGACTGCAATGCTGACCATGCACAGTTAAGGATACCTTGGATTTTTTTTTTTTTCCTCTCCTATTTTATTTCTTTTTAAAAAGCACAGGGACATGACACAACTCTGGAGCAGTTTTACGTTATTAAGTATTATGCAAACACCTTAACTGCAATTTAGTGTAGCATTAAGAGCACACCCATCCCACAAACCCACAATTACCACAGTTGTTTCAACTTCTTATTTTAGCCAGTTAACAGGGAAAGTGAAACATGCAATAGCTCATCATTAGGCTTCACTATAGGAAAACCTGAAGATGCTTCCTATTAACATTATAATAACTAGAGATGAGGGAATAATTTGCAATGATTTATCCAAAAATGTAGCCTCTTTTTCTGTTCATGGAATATTTATTGGTAGCTTGTGGTTCTTCAATTTACTGAATATTCAAAAATATCTGACTTCCTTTTGGAGTATTTTTACAGGCAGAATGATCACATTTTGCTTTGAACACTCAATATTTAAAATTCACTACCTGAGCTGTGCTCATTAGGAAGTGGCCAGGTATGTGTGGATGAATGATTGCTTGTCCAACCTGAAAAATGGAGCTTCAGAGAGTAATCATGGATTTTAAATGTGCCTTCCATGGCTTCCTGTGCCAGGAAAACCCAAATGCTTTAATGGGCAGAAAGAGATGAAAGCTTGGCTAAAGAGGAGTAGGTAAAATATGTGAACAAAAATTTGCAGAGCTTTTAGCAGCATTTTCCCAAATCCAGTGACTTTGGCCAAGTGACCTCAAACTGCCCAACCTCTGGCAGAGTAGCCTTAGATGTGAGAAACAACAATAAATTGTGTTTATGATCTTCACACCAGACCCTTCAAAAACCACAGCCATAACTCTTCCTCTTCTCCAGTCATTAAATTGCTTTGGCCAGGACTACAATTTTTAATGCCCTGGTTATATCCAATCTCATGTAAACAGCTCTTGCTCTGCTCTGGAACAGACATCCCAACCCAGGAGTTCCCTCCTAATTCCAGGAGTTGCATTTGAAGAAACAAACTCACATAAAAGAAGGAAATTATTTAGTGATAACCTCCTCCCAGGGTCTAAAAATCAAACCCAAAAGCAAACTGAACCACCAGCAGCCTCTGCTCTGCAGGCCCTCCTCACTACCTGATTAGCCTTGACATTTTTGACTTTCATCTTCCACACCATCCATCTTTTTAAATCAAATAAGCCCAAAAGGACACCCTTGAAAGTGCATCTGTATAGTCTGAAATATGTTAATAATTACAGTAATTAAACCAAAGGGAATTTTTGTTTTAAATTCTCCCCCTCCAAGTATAAATTTATGAACCTATCAAAACAATCTTTAATAATTAGGACTAAGATTTCAAAGTACATATTCTCAGTAAGAATAATTCTATATCACCCCAGCCAAATGCAAACATTTTTGCCAGGGAGTTCAGGGAGTTCAATGAACTCTTTCCTCTCAGATCTTGAAGTGCATTATTGAGGCATCTCCAAACTTCACTCACTAATCCAGTATTTTATTTAATTTTGATAAACACTGCCCTATTTTAGCCTAATTTTCTAAGGAAAAAAAAACCCTAATCTGTGTATCCCACTGTCTGCCATCTCAGTAAATTACAAATCTGTTGGCCAATTCCAACTCTAAATTTGATTTAGCAGGGGTGTGGAATTCCCACAGATAGGAAATTGCTTCAATTGTTATGAAAATGGTTGATAAGGGACAAAACAGAAACTCAAACTAGTGGACTTGTTAGAGAAAGCCACAAAAACCCCAGACTTCTTCCATTCTATTTCTCATGGAATCCTTGACATTGGAGAAAGGAATCAAGCAAAAAGGCAGGAATCAGATGCTTCTCTGTATTAAAGATAACCTTTCAATATATTTTTCCAATCTGTCACTAATTTTTAATAATAAGACAAGTAATTACATTTCTGATCAACTAATCCTGGGAGTCATGACACCTGGGAAAAACGTTCTTTGGACCAACTCCCTTGAACATCAGTTAGGATGCCCACAAGGAATGGATTTAAAAATCTGACTGGAGAAACTCAAGTACACAGAATTGGGGAAAATTCAACAATCTGAGTCAGCTGCTCCTGCCTCAGCTTGAGAGCTTCCAGGGCTGTCAGGAACTGACTGGATTGTCATCCTCCTTTTGAGTTAATGCACCAAGTAAGTTATTTGTGTCATGCTACAGAGAAATCAAGCACGCACAACTAAGTAGCACTGTCAGATCAAAAAAAGTTCTTTGTGTACATATTTTCCAGAGCATTTTGTACCAAAGGAGACCTCAGAGATTAATGCTTATTTTATCGAGATTATCAAACGTGCCCAGATAGAAGACACTGTTTAATAATAGAATGAACCATTCTTTAAACTGGATTGTGCATTCCTGGATTTTCCCCAGCTCTGCTGCTTGTTTCAAGGTGAATATTTTCAAGATCTCCATTACTGTGCATTGCCTCCCTCTCCTGCCCCTGCTCTGTGTCCTGACACACCAATGTACAGCACAGAGAGAAGAGAATCTTTACTCTCATCTGCTCAACTCAGCAGTGGAAATCATGGGAATGCCACATAATTCCTGTTCTGTGACACGAGAACAACTGTTATTATATTCTCTTACACACCTGGTTTCTTCCTTTATATGCCTTTGCTTCCTCGGTCTGCATTAATCCTTCCTTGAATAACAAAGTCTCCTGAGAGACACGTATGGCATTGAAATGTTTACAAAGCCACATTGCCTGAGGGGAGAAAAAAAAAATACAGGTTGAAATATTAGGAAAGAAAATGAAGCCATTTTTTTCAGAAGGCTGCACAACGAGCTTTCCTATCCATACATTTAAGTATTTAAGCAACTTTAAGTAGTTTCTTATAAAGCTGTTTAAGAGTATCCAGCTTTGAATAATGGCTTTTTCATCTCCTGTACCTTAACACAGCATTTAAAGAAGGAAACATTCCTCCTACCACGCCCTCACCAGCATCACCTGCCATTTCTGAGGTTCAAATGCAACTTTGACCTTTGCATTTAAGAGGTGCCAGTGGATGTGAGACAACTGACCACGCAAATGGAGCAATTCACAGCAAGGAAACATCACAAATCTGTGATTACCTCACTTCCCCAGGCTAATTAGTCCTGCTAAAAGGCTGGGCAAACAAGGCAGGCAGAATTCTGTTGCATTCCAGAAGTGTCACTACCTGAGTTCTCACAGACCTCACCTGAAAATATCTATTTAACCTGCAATGTAATACCCAGGTGTATCCCTCAGCAATGCCACCCTTTAATTTGTCTTGTGCTCATCCATCACTTGGACAAATTTTAAAATTCTTTTCCCAGAATAAAACTCTCCAAAATACAGAGCACAGTGGAAAGTAAGAAAGCGAGTGGGAAGTGTTACAACACACAGGGTAAGGTACTCACAACTGTAGTTTTCCCAGAAGCAGGGGGACCAAGGACACAAATTCTTGGAGCTATGGAACAAGGATATGCAAATGTCAAGATGCAGAACAGCAAAAATCCCAACCATTTTCCCACTCTTATATTGCATAATATCAGTGTAAACACCATGAAACAATTATTTCAGCTGGAAAGCTGCCTCAGTGGAGACTTTGGGATTGGGGTCTACTGGGAAAAAAAAAGGGGAACAAAAAATCAGTGCCAGCTGGGTCCTCCTTTAATCTCCATGGTCAATGAGATTAACACTCCAACTGTGCCATTTGGATAGATATATGGGATATGAATATCTCAATCCATTTAAACACACGGAGAGTTTAGTGGGTGAACCATAACATAAACATTTCCTTACCTGAGTTTGACTTTTATTCCTGAAACATTGATTCAGAACTAACATGTTTTGTGAGGAGAAAATATTTCAGTTTTTAGTTTTACCTAAATAGGTTGCGTCAGGGTTCAGAGAAGATTTAGATACTGCAAAATGAAGGACTCCCTCCCTACGCTTTTTGACAGCTGCCTTCAATTTTTCTAGTCACCATTTAAAGTAATTTTCCTCATTTCTGTTTCTTGTGTTTCTCTGCTCCACGTCCCTCTCCTTTTTCTGAGGGGGCAAGGTGCAAAAAATCCTAAAATTCATGCCAGTTCTGAGGAATCCTTAATCCAATGCACACAAGAGGCATTACTGCCCTGAGCTTTGTTGGGAATGAATTAGAGGCAAGACAAAACAAGAGAAAATGGAGTCGCTCCTACGAAAATATTTGGAACTTTTTCCATAAATACACCTTGGGCTGCAATCCCTTGAACTGTCACTTTATATTAACAGCTTTGATGTTTTTTCCCCTTATACCACAGGGGGGGGAAAAAAACCCAAATCAGGGTCTGTGCAGGAAGGACTGGTTAGTATTTACTGGGAGTAACGTAGGTCAGAGCAGAGGAAGGATCCACTCACCCAAAAACCTCCTCAGCTCTCCACAACCATGGGAGATCGTGTCTGATGGTAACAGACAGGCAAAGATGTGAAATGTATTTTCATGAGGCCTTCCATGCACTTAACAGTTATTGGGCAGGTGCAATTTTTAAACATACATGAAACCCAAATTACAGATTCATCTTTACAAAGTTATCTGACTTGGAAGGTTTAAGAACAACTCCCCCCTTATTGGTTCCTGCAAGTGCAACAGAACTAGTACACAATGTAGAAAAATACTTTAAAAGGATACATCAGCTGTTTTTATCACCTAATTTCTTTCAAATGTAATGTGATTAAATCCTAGGGTTTTTTTAAAATCTAACACCTTGAAACTCCAGCCCGGTACTTAGGAATTATTTATAAACAGCGTCATAAAAGAGTGCTTGGGTGCCAACACTAATCAACTTCTTCAAACCACTTCAAAGAAAATCAAAAAACCTTTCCATCCACAGATCCTTTTGAGGTTTAACTAGGAGCATGATTTAAAATTCACAAGAAAGCCCTTAGGTATTGAAGCTTTAATACACAGCTTTCTTGGACAAACGTTTGATAAAAAACGAAACATACCATTATATACACCATCTCATGCTTTAATATTGCCCAGGGCTACTGTAAATGCTCACTTTGTACTAAATCTGGTTTTCTCTCTGCTTAGTGGCTGGCAGCAGATGGGGCAGTGTAATTCACTGATTTACTCATTTGCACACTTGTAGGACTCCTCTAAAGCCTTCTCCCCAAACATATGACACGGGGGCACAACCAGGACACCACTGCGTGCAATGTTTAACCCCTCCAATCAACAAATAGTCACTATTTAATCCTGCAGCTCCAAACCAGCAGCTGAATGAAGCCAGGAAATTCTGAGAAATGGGTAACAAATCATATTTAATTCTGTATTTAGTCTTGATGAGACGTTACGGGATTTACTAATGCAGGTAAAGCAAGTTTTAACATTCAACAATTATTTCAGCAACAACAAAATGAATCCTGGAATAACGTAAAAGAACAGCTGGACTCACAAGAGTTCCATTTAAATCCAAAATATTCTATGATTAACATTAATACAACAAAATTTGCTGAACTTGTAAGAGAAATCCTTTGTCAAAGAGGAGAAGCACAGGGTACATACTGAACATTCTTGCAGAACTTTTTTACATTCCTTCAGAGGTTTGAGTGCAAAGGAGGAACTCACAGAAACGCCACTCGGACCCTGAAAGCCTTTTTTATTAGCACAAACCAGATACCATGTGAAAACCTGCATCTTTGAATATGAAAGAATTATCAGTCTTCACGTGGCCCTTGAAGGTTTTTAGAAGGAACACATGAAAGAACAATAGCACAGAGCCCTAAGCACAAACACTTTGCCACTCATTTGACCAACAAGATTTTCAAGACAGTTATAAGCTATAATCACCATTAGATTTCTTTATATTTTTAAAAGTACTTTAGATGCTATTATTATTTTAAAAGGTTTTCTAACTTCACACCTGGGATAGATGCAATGCTTCTTTTCCACACATCTCTGTTTGAAATTTTCTCTAGGGCTGAAACTGTCTAGGCAAGGCAAGATCATGAAAATTCATCACTTTACTGATGGCTCTAATAAGGTTTTTTTTTCTCTTCTAAATAGTCAGCACCTTCCACCATGATCAAAAAGTAAAATCAACTCTTTTACATGTTTCTGTTACATTATTTTCCGTATAATTTATTCTTAAAACAACATTTAGGCTTTAATTTTAATTGGAGTTCCTCTCCTTCCTGAACAGAGTTTTCCAGACCAAAAGCAGACAGCATTTTCCCCATGACAAACACCTGCTGTAGTTCTATCTTTAGCCTCTAAGTACTGAAGTCATGAGATGGAAACCTGCCTAATTCTGGGGGGCTTCAGGACAAATGTTAGCCCAATGTGAAGAAATTTTATCAGCATTCTATCAAACTGCAGGAAATTCTTCCACATATTTTCCATGGATCTACAAAGCAGATTGATTATTCACGCTGCCTGCACCAGAAAAGGCTGGGCACAATTTGCAGGATTTGATTTTTTTTTCTTTAACATATTTAGCAGCATTTCAATCAACATCCATCCTATCAGCACCACTAAGAGCTCACAGCACCTCCAGTGATAATGATTTCATTGATGCTGCAGCAGAACTTTCATAATGGTTTACTCTGGTTTTAAAAGAAACATCAAAGCTCCATGACACCAGCTCTCCCTGACAGCTCACGCAGAACAAAAATTACAGTTCAGTTGTGCATATCCAAATATAATCTGCCTAAGGGTGAACAGTTTGTAAATCAAATAATTTGATTGAGGGTACATGCTTTTATTGTGCAGGATACAGACTTCCCATTCAATTTACCAGGTTTTGTTACAGAGAGGAGCAGACACACTCACAGCTCCTTCAGCTGAGATGCCACTGAGCTCTGGAACTCATTAACAGCAGCGAGTAACAAACTAATCAAAAAGCAGAGAATCTGCCAGCCCAGGTAGAATAGGAACCCAAATTTACACCTGACAAAAGGAGTAATTAGCGAGCTTAAAGACAACAGGAAATATCAGATGGGGCACAGAAGGCATTAATAATTGATACACCAGAACTCTTTGTTATTCCCTTAGAGGGTTTCATTGTTATAACTGTTAAAGTGCATTTCTTATTAGATTACCCACTAAAAAAAGAAATTAAAAGCATCTTGCCTATAACTATTCCAAAATGCTCACCCTTTTTTTTTTTTGTTTTGTTTGTTTCTCCCCCTCCCCAAGACTCAGCCTGAAAAGTTTGATCCATCACCTGCCAACGGCAGCGCAGCTCCCAGCAGCTGCTTACAAATCAGGAATTGATTTCTGGTGTCTCCATTTTCACTTACCATCATCATTGTTTTGCTTTAAGTGGTTTATCATGAACTCAATGGGATCATCTGGCTTATGAATTAATAGCTCTTCAAGCATGTTCTGGAAATAAATAGGACAAAGTCAGAGGAAAATTTAACACAGCTCTGCAGACGTGATTTCTTGCATTTTTACAGCACTGTTACAATGAGGATCCTAAACAGCTTATAAATGCTTATTTATCTCCTTTCACAGATGAAATTGAGGCTTCAGAACCTATTTTAGATGCTGAAAAGCTGAAGATGGTCAGAAAACTGCCAGTAAAAAAATCCCAACCTACTTCCTTTGGCTTATTTACGGTACATATGGACACCAGAATGGTTTGGGTCGAGCAGCTTGGGGTCGAAAATGGTTGAGACAGCACTGACATAAAAACCATTCAAAGAGTTTGAAAACAAGAGTTAATTTGAATTTGTGTCTCTGCAGGGCAGGATGACCCTTCCCTAGCACATTCCCACAGGGTTCTGACTAGCTCAGAGGAGTGCAGAACGGACAAGAGCTGTGGAAAACACAACCCACAGAAATTGCACATTTCCCACCTGTGCCAGCCTTACCTCCTGCATGAAAAGGAGTGGAGAGAAGGGGGTTGAAAAATGCAAAAAAAAAAGGTTAAGCCGTGCCTTGAATGGCCATTTTGGAGCCCATTTTCATGTTAAACCCTTGAGGTGATAGAGGTGAGCCTTGTTTCAGCTCCCACCCGGGACAGTGGGGATCCTGCACGGGTTTCAGGGGGGATTTTGGCTTTACAGGCAGAAAAAAAAACAACCCTGAGAAATCCACACGTTTTAGGAAGACATTTCAGCACAGCCATGAGTTCTGTAATTAAAATGAAACATCAAACAGAACTAATGCTCTAATTTAGACAAGCTGCAGAAACGCTCACGCTGGAAGAGACATTTCTAAAAAGCAGTCATAACACTTTTATATTTGCAAGTAAATTCCATAAAGTCCGTCTAGTCCATAAAATTTTATATTCTCACCAACTAATTGTCTTTTATTAGAGTGGCCTATTTTCCTTTTCTACTTCATCCACTTCATTAGAATAATTAAAACACTTAATTTTGTTTATAAACTGGTGACCATGCAAGTTCTCATGAGTCAAGGTCTGAGTAGTACAGAACATAAATTATGAAAATGATATTTTTATTAGAAGTTCATTTAAAAATTATTACTTTCCAGCAACATTTATTTAAACTAAGCAATCTGGATTTTTCACTACACTTACCAGCACCTTTATAAATAAAAAAATCTAAGAAAATCTGGGTTTATTATAATTAAAAAATGTTCAGGCTGACAGTGATGGATACTGGCACTATTTCTTGCCCAAACCCTTAATTTTATCCAATTCTGCCAAACTCAGTTTAATTTCCCATGACTTGCTCTGTTAATCTCTGCAGGAGGTTCTTATTTTGGGCCTCACATAGTTTTTACATTTTGTGTTTTATAAATGTTTTAGCACGACAATTTCAAGTTGTGCTTGTGTCATTATTTTGCTCCAGAACAACTGAAGCACGAAAACACGATCCTGAGAAAATCTCACATTTTATGTAATATGAATCCCTGCAGCTGCATTCAATGCCTCATGGCTTGCAAAACACAGGATTTTCATTTCGTAAAAAAATCACAAATATTATGCTGCACTAGTCACAATAAATGGAAAAAAATGATAGCTAAAAAAATAAATAAATAAACATGTGTGTGTATTTCAGAGAGCTGTGAGCAAGCGAAAATCAGTTTTTAACAGAGTTAAGAGCAGCACACAGGAGTTCTCCAGCAAGTTCTCCTGTCAGAACAGCACCAGGATGTTTAGTCCTTCACAAAAACCTCCCCAAGCCCGGCACGAGGGCTTGTCCCGAACTTTGCAGAACAAACCCCACCCCTCTCTAAAGCAGGGAAACCGCCTTGCCAAATGCACCGAAATCACAACGACGCCACGAGTGCGCTTTTCTCCTTTATTCTTGACGCCTCCCCGAACAGCGCCAACAAGAACGCAGGGGAAGGGCTGCAACAGGAGGATGAGCAGCAGGCGGGGAGAGCCCCTGCTCAGCCACGGCAAAACCTTCACCGGCTCACCCTGCACTCAATCCCTCACTGTCCCCCTTCCTCCTCACCTCCCACCGACCCCAATCTCCCATGGGCCGCCACGTTCACCCGCAACTCAACTACCACGGGTGAGCCGCAGCAACTGCCAATTCAAATAATTAACGGAGCGAGCCCGCGGGCAGACAGCCGCCCCTCAGTTTCCCCAGGAGCCCGCGGCGCTGCCCCTCCCCGCCCTGCGGACGGGCTGGGGGGATCCCCGCTCACCCGCAGCAGCTCGAACAGCCCCCGCTCCTCCGCGTACACCCCCGCGGGCGGCGGCCACGGCCGGGCCGCGTCCTCCGTGGCCGCCTCCGCCATGGCCGCCCCTGGCAACGCGACGCGTTGCTAAGGAGGCGTCATCGCTGTGCGCCGGGGAACGGCCCAGAGCCCCGTTAACTGCAGCGGGAACGGGCAGACGTCATCGAACCGCGACGGTTGCCGGGGAGACGGCGGCGCGGTTGCCGCGGCAACGGCGGGGCTGAGGCCCGCGCTCGGCGCTGCCCGCCCGCTCCTCCCGCCCGCTCCTCCCGGGAGCTGCCGCAGCGCCAACGCCCGCACACCGGCCGGTAGGAGCCGCAGGGCTCGCCGCCGCAGGGCGGGAGCGGGAGCGGGGCGGACGGGCCGGGGGAGCAGCCGGGCCGAGGCTGCGGGCGAGGCCACCCCTCACTGATCGGCCCGGGGAGGAGGGGCGGGTTCCCCGCGGCCCGGGGCCGGTATCGGCTACCGGGAGAGGCTGGAGCCGCCGGGGCCGCGGTTTTACAGCGGCGGGAGCAGCGCCGGCTCCGCGCGGGTGAAGCATTGCCGCGTTATCTTTACAACACACCCGCCAGGGTTTATGACATCTGAGTATCAGCGCTCCCATCGGGGTTCTCTGCCTCTTTTTGCAGCATCGTTACCGGCTCATTGACTTACTGCTTGTGGCTC
This sequence comes from Bombycilla garrulus, assembly GCA_013400315.1. Taxonomy (NCBI): domain Eukaryota; kingdom Metazoa; phylum Chordata; class Aves; order Passeriformes; family Bombycillidae; genus Bombycilla; species Bombycilla garrulus. The sequence goes on along the minus strand of VXBU01006793.1, from coordinate 134 downwards.
TGGGACTGCAGGGCTTCGACACAATATATGTCCACGTTTCCCTGCTTTTTACTTTTTTACTTTCTGAGTTTTCCACTAACCTACACAACTCAAACTCACGCGAGATGTCGAACTGCATAATTTCTAAAAAGCAG
>VXBU01006790.1:26586-58989 GCA_013400315.1 Bombycilla garrulus | reverse complement strand
TAACAATAAAAATAATGAAAATAACAATGAAAATAATGAAAAAAAATTAAAATAACAGAAATAATGAAAATAATAATGATAATAGTAAAAATAATAATGCACTTTCTACCTACTCAGCTGATTATTCCCTGATGTGTGGTATGAATTTGTCACCTCACTTCTCCCATCTTTTTTTACATCCCTTTTCTCACCTGAGGCTGATTTTTTTTTTTTTTTCCCTCACAGCTGTACCTTGGTTTTGGGGTGACACAATAATTCACAGTAATTCACAATAATTCACAATAATTCACAATAATTCACAATTATTCACAATTATTCCTCACCCTCCCTGTTCCAGTATCACCTCTGGAAGATAAATCAGCTTTTCAGTGGCCATTTTCCCCCTTTATTTATTTTTTTTCCCCACATTCCCCCTCCAGCTCTGCTAAATCCCAAAATCTCTGCAGCTGATGTCGCTCAGAGCCTTTTTCTGCTCTCACCTGTGAAGAAAAAGGTGATATTTTATTTTTCAAGGTGTTTTTCCCCACATCCAGCTCATCTTTAAAACGTTTTTCTTGGTTTTTTTTCACTCCTCGAAGCCACGCTGATGTTCACACAGAAAATTTCTGAAGTAAATGGAAATAATAGTTCCATCTGTGTTTAGCAGGAAGATTATCTGCAGCTATTTTGCTGTTTAAATATTTACATTTCCATCTGGCTCTGGCAATCCAATGTTATTTTATTTATTTATTTTTTTACCATAATGTGAGTGCACTTTTGAGGCTGCAGAGATAAATTTCCTTTACAGCTGAATCCTCTCTGGGCACGTGCCAGCCTCCAGAGCTGCCTGCCTGCTTTCCTATTTTCCACCAACATTCTGAGCCAAAAAATAAGAAAAAAACCAAAAAAAATCCATTTTTTTCTGGGATTTTCTGCTTTTTGGGTGGTGTGGGGTTTTTTTGGTGGGCAGATCAGGAGAAATCCACCCAAAACGCTTCAGCAGGGAAGGTTTTATTCCACTGCCTGCAGAATTGTATCAATCCACCATCCATATTTCTGGGGAAGGAGGGAATTCTGTGAGTGAATGTCCAAACTTTGCTGTTGGGATGAGCATGAGGCCCTCTCACATCTCTGGTTTTATTTGCTGTAATTCCCTGTTTGATGTTTTCACACTTTTGTTATTATTCTTGAAAGTGCAGTATTAGCAATAAATGTTAGGTGTCACTTTTATTTCTTTTATCTCTTTTCACAGCAGGGCTGCTGGTGGGGCTGGGGTTGTGCTGAGGACACCACAGCTGAATTTCCAAAGGTTTTTCCACCTCACTGAACGTTGGTTCAAGGGCAATGGACAGGACTGAGCCAGTCACAAAATCACTGAAACCTCAGCAGCGTGCAAAGAGCAAATTGAATTCTTAAATTTTGAAGATTTTTAGTTTTTTAGCTTGGAAACTCTCACTAGAGTGTGTGTCTGTGTGTGTGTGAAGTCTTTTTCTGGGATTAATATTTTCCCTCAGCAAACAGGAGCAGCTCATCTGTCCTCAGCACCATCCTTCAGGTGATAACTGAGAATAATCATCTCAGGTTTGCTTATCAAACATTTCTGTAAAGCCACAAGGTTTTTGAGGCTGCCTCACAGAGCCCTTTTCCCTCAGCTCAGAGCAAAGCCCTGAGCCTCTGGTGAAACATTTGACTTTGTGGGATCTTTTAGGTCTGAGCTGCAGCACTGGATTGAGAGCAGGAAATGTCTTTGGAGCTCTGATACTCTTTCAAGTCAGTTTCTCTGCCTCACTCTTGGCTCATAATAGGATTTGCTGAAGGTTTTTCTTGTTGTTGAAGTTCAGAGCTGATTTTTTTCTCAAATGCTTTGTGCTGGAGCTGGTGCTGTTTTCAGGATTTCTCCCCTCCTGCACACACAATTTGTGCTCACCCTTTTCTCTCCTCTTTGCCTGTTTTTCTCCTTTCCAAACACCAAAAAAGATTTCTCATTTTCCTATTTTTTTTTCCTTTCTCCCATTCCCCTTTCCAATATTGCCTTTTGAAGGAGTTTTTGGGTCAGTTTAATGCTGCTGTGGTATTCCTCCCCAGCTTTTGGCCTCCACCAGGAGGGATTATGAGAAGATCCAGGAGGAGCTGACCCGACTCCAGATCGAGAACGAAGCAGCCAAGGATGAAGTGAAGGAGGTGCTGCAAGCCCTGGAAGAGCTGGCTGTCAATTATGACCAGAAATCCCAGGAAGTGGAGGACAAAACCAGGACCAACGAGCAGCTGGCAGATGAGCTGGCACAAAAAAGTGTAAGAGCAACTTGTTCATCCCTAAAAATCCCCAAAAATCCTTGCTGGGGTTCACCCTCTGTCCCCTGTCTTCATTAAAGAACAAAATTGAGGTAATTCAGAAGCTGCTCTGTGGAAGTTGGTGGCAGATTGTGGCTCTTGCAGCAAGGAGCTGGGTGTGAGAAGTGGCCATCCTGTGTTGTGGGTATTTAAAACCTGTATTTTGCCAAGAAAGCTGTGAAAAATCTGCCTCGTGCAAATGGCAGCAGTTTGTGGGTTTCTGGACGCTGAGGAGCTGGGATTTTACAGGGAGCCAGGGGATCTGAAGGAAGGAATCAGGAAAAAAAATTAATCAGCTTTTTCAGCTGATGTGTCCTGATCTTAAGGAAAAAATGGGATCTGAGGAAAATCAAGATTGGTTTAGTAGCTTAAAGCATCTTTCTCCCTTAATTCATTACACCAATTTAAGGAGCTGTTGTTAACAGATCTGTTTCATTAAAGACTTTGTTATCTCCCCCAGTAAAACAGATTACCACGAAATCCGTTGGAAAAAATTGAATTTTCTATCCCTGTCTACCTATTTCTCTGTGATTAACCTCCTTGCATGTATTATGCAAATCAGACTCTTAGGGGATTTGCTGCATTTAATAGATCTAAAGTAGCTTTTGGTGGCAAGTGAGTTGTGAAAGTGGATTTTGCCAAGGTGGAAGTGGATGTGTCACTGCGTTGTGCCAGCAATGGGAAATGTGTGAATTATATATATATTAATATAGATTTTTCATGGGAAAATAGCCTGTGAAAACTGCCCAGCCTGCAGAGGGGAGGGTAATCCTTGTTTTTAAACCTTTCCAGAGTGCCCTGACAGCCACCCAGAGGGAGCTGGGCCAGCTGCAGGAGCTCAGCAACCACCAGAAGAAGAGAGCCACAGAAATCCTGAACCTGCTGCTGAAGGACCTGGGCGAGATCGGGGGAATCATCGGCACCAACGACGTGAAAACCGTGCGTGGGCTCTGTGCTTTCCCCTCCTTCTGCTGCAGGAAAAAACAAAACACTCCAGCAGATCAGGGAATCCCAAAGAGGTTTGGTTTGGAAGGGATTTTGAGCTTTTGTGGTTCCAAATCCCCTGCTAGAGGCAGGGACAGCTCCCACCATCCCAGGTTGCTCCAAGCCCTGTCCAGCCTGGCCTGGGACATTTTCAGGGATCCAGGGGCAGCCACAGCTTCTCTGGGAATTCCAGCCCAGCCTCTCCCCACCCTCCCAGCCAGGAATTCCTTCCCAATATCCCACCTAAATCTACCCTTTTCCAGCTTAAAGCCATTCCCTGTGTCCTGTCCCTCCATCCTTGTCCCCAGTCCCTCTCCAGCTCTCCTGGGATTGCTCTGAGCTCTGCCTGGATCCTTCTCTTCTCCAGGGGAACATTCCCAGCTCTCCCAGCCTGGCTCCAGCGCTGGAAGCATCAGTGGATGTGGAATGTGTGGATGCAGCAGGATCCTTCCCCAGGACACTCTGTCAGTCCAGGCTGAGCACACAGGGAGATGCTGCAGGGCTCTTTTCTGGCTGGGAGAGGCTCAGTGTCTGGGCTCACAGTCCCCACAGTTATTCCCAGCTCAGGTTTTGGGGCCAGAGCCCATCTGGGAGTCACTGAACTGATCAATGAGGGGCCTGAATTCCCCCCAAAACAATCCACACATAGCCCAACTCCTTCCTCAGCTGGCACGACTCAGAATTCCCAGAATATGAAAATGGTGGCCGAGTTTTGATCTGAAGTTCGGTGCAAATTTTGGTCAGCCCTGCTTTGAGGTTTGCCTTTGTGTGGCTCTTGGGTTTGGGACACAGAAGAGGAGGTGGCTGCTCAATTTGTCACATTTGTAGAACAAAATGTCTTCATTCTGAAATCTCTGATTTCAGAGAAAATATTTGTATGGTCATTGCTAAATGGCAGCGATGGAAACTTTCCATGGCCAGGAAAATCTCCTTTGTCAATTTAAAACCACGTGAAAAACAGCAGTGGTTAAAACTGGCCAAGTTCATTTCTTGAGATGTGTGAAAACTCCTTGCACTACATTTTGGTTACGTTCAGTTCATTTTTTGTTGATGTCCTGCTGCAGAGGACACAGTCCCTGCAGATTCCAGCCTTTGGAGATGTCACAGCAGCCTCTGGTGGCCACAGGAGCAGGAACTGGGAGAGGAAATGAAAACTTGGCAAATGGAGGCAGAGGCAGTTTGGTTCAAGTTTTTGTAGGAACTGAGATGTCAGCACTTCAGGGGACAGCTGCCAGTGGAAATAAGGCCAGACTGAGGGGTGTTTAGGAGAACGATTTCAAATTTGTTGGCAATTAGTATCTTCCCCAAGTGTGTCTAATCTCAGAGCAGACTGAACATTTTGGAAGAAGTTTCATTTTTCAGGAGTTTTGAGAGAAAAAGCAGCACGTGTTCCCTTCCCCTTGGCAGTGCAGGGAAAAAAGGGGAAGCAGATGAAGTTGAGCTGTGTTTTGGCTCAGGGAGAACCTGCACAGCTCCTCAGGGGAATCTCCTGTGGGATCATGGATCCAGCTCCTGGCCCTGCACAGACACCCCAAAATCCCACCCTGCATCCCTGGGAGTGGTGTCCAAACACTCCTGCAGCTCTGGCAGCTTTGGGAATGTCACCATTCCCTGGGGAGCCTTTCCCTGAAAGCCACACTAATACCTGGTTATGATATCACTTCACACAAATGTGAAATATACAAGATAAATAAAATATACGAGATAAAAGGACAAATCAAACCCAAAATTCTGAGGGAAGATGTCTTCTCAATATAAAGTAAAGTAATATAACATAGCATAACATAACAGTGCTCTTTGCTTTGTGAAAATATTCCAGTTCAGATTTTCTTGTCCTCCAAGTATGAGTTTGAAGATTTCAGAAATAATTCATACTCTTCTCCCCTGCTCCAAACTCTCTTTCTAAAATGATCCCTGGCCTGTAGAACCATCCCAAATCCCAGAGCAAGCCTCCAGCCCCATTCTCAGAGCAGGAGAGGCTCTGGGTGCTGTGGCTGTGAGCAGCTGGCAATACCTGTGTGCTTAAAGCTGAGCTGGAAACAGACTGGGTAGAATACAAGGATAAAAAGGGATTTATTGCAAGGATCCAGGCTGGGCAGTGCAGGAACCCCTTGGGGCTGCACCCAAGGCAAACCCACAAATGGGCACAAAATGGATCCTGGGCATGAGGGGGAGGCCTCACACTTTGATATGGACATATTAGATACATAGAAATATAGAAATAATAAATATTNGCTGGAACACAAACCCTGAGGGAGCTGGAACACAAACCCTGAGGGAGCTGGAACACAAACCCTGAGGGAGCTGTGGGTGCTCAGCTGGAGAAAAGGAGACTCAGGGCTGAGCTCCTCACTCCCCACAGCTCCTGCAGGGTGGCTGCGCTCAGCTGGGCTGGGGCTCTGTCTCCAGCACTGACACAACCAGGGGACACAGCCTGAGCTGCACCGAGGGAAATCCAGGTTGGATATTGGGAAGAAGTTCTTCCCAGAAAGGTGATAAAGTTCTGGAATGGCTGCCCAGGAGGTGCTGCAGTCACCGTCCCTGGATGTGTTTAACAAAGCCTGGATGTGGCACTGGGGGCCAGGGGTCAGTGAGGAGTTGGGCTGGGTGGGACTCAGTGATCTTCAAGGTCCTTTCCAACCTGGGCATTCTGGGATTCTGTGAATTATTTTGTCTCCCTACTCTGTGAGGAGAGCTTCCCAACCCTTAATATGAAGCCCAGAAAAGCTGTAACTGAAGGCCTGCTGCTCAGTTGGCAGATGTGAACGGGGTGATCGAGGAGGAGTTCACCATGGCCAGGCTCTACATCAGCAAGATGAAGTCGGAGGTGAAGTCTCTGGTGAACAGGAGCAAGCAGCTGGAGAGCGCCCAGATGGATTCCAACAGGAAAATGAACGCCAGTGAGAGGGAACTGGCAGCCTGCCAGCTCCTCATCTCCCAGGTGGGTCTGCTCCTGCCTTTCCCCGGGCTCTGGTGGCCTTCCCAACCTCCTTCCCCAAGTAATGTGTGTGCCAGGGGTGAGAAACGGGCCTTGAGGAGCAGAGCAGTGTTGTCTCTTTGCTCTCATTCCTCCCCCTCGGTGTTTTTCAGCACATCCTGAGGTTGTGTCCTGAGCTCTGGCAGCCTGCTGTAGGCCTCTAAATGTGGTGGGTGGAATAGCACTGAAATGTTATTCCACCAAACACATGAAATGTTTGGTGGAATAGCTTTGAAATTCCTTCACTGGAGTGGTTCCCTCACCAGGAAAATCTCTAAATGTGTTTGATGGAATAGCTTTGAAATTCCTTCCAGAGTGGTTCCCTCACCAGGAAAATCTCTAAATGTGTTTGGTGGAATAGCTTTGAAATTCCTCCTGAGTGGTTCCCTCACCAGAAAAATCTCTAAATGTGTTTGGTGGAATGGCACTGAAATTCCTTCCAGAATGGCTCCCTCACCAGGAAAATCTCTAAATGTGTTTGGTGCAATAGCACTGAAATTCCTTCCAGAATGGCTCCCTCACCAGGAAAATCTCTAAATGTGTTTGGTGCAATAGCACTGAAATGTTATTCTACCAAACACATGAAATGTTTGGTGGAATAGCACTGAAATTCCTCCCTGGAGTGGTTTCCTCACCAGGAATTTGTTGATCTCCAAGGTTCATTCTGTGATTCTATAATTTGTATCTTGGATCACTTGAAAAGATCATTGACCGTATTTTTCACAAGCCAAACCTTCGGGGAGCTTTGGGATCTGTTCTGTGGGTGTGCTGTTGAGAAAATGAGGCAGCAAGCTACAAAATACCATGGAAAACCTTCTGGGATGGAAATCCAGAGTGATTAAAGCAGTTGTGATTAAAGTGCTTGTACCTCACAGCTCCAAGGAGAAAAAGCAAATCTCTTGTCAGCAATCTAAAGAGATAAATTGAGTTTTTCCTGTTGCTCAATGCATATTTACTCCTAGAATTTAAATTTAAAAACCAATTTCTATAGCAGGGCTGTGGATAAACAACTCTGCTTTGAAAAAACTGCTGCTGCTGTTGGTTTAACACCAAGTCAGGAGCTTCAAGGGGTGTTTTGGGATCACTGCCTGAATTCCAGATTGGAATTTGGAGATTCCACCTGAGCTTCTGCAGGCTGAAGATTCCAAAGCCACCTCAAGGCCGGTGTGTGATTAAAGTAATTGTGTTTAAAGTGCTTGTACCTTACAGTTCCAAGGAAAAGAAACAAATCTTTTGGTAGCAATCTAAAGATAAATGGAGTTCTTCCTGTTGCTCAATGCATATTTACTCCTAGAATTTAAATTTAAAAACCAATTTCTATAGCAGGGCTGTGGATAAACAACTCTGCTTTGAAAAAACTGCTGCTGCTGTTGGTTTAACACCAAGTCAGGAGCTTCCAGGGATGTTTTGGGATCACTGCCTGAATTCCAGATTGGAATTTGGAGATTCCACCTGAGCTTCTGCAGGTTGAAGATCCCAAAACCACCTCAAGGTGGCTTTTAAAAACTCAAGCTTTTAAAAAGTGGCCGCTGTTGGTTTAACACCAAGTCAGGAGCTTCCAGGGATGTTTTGGGATCACTGCCTGAATTCCAAATTGAGCTGCTAAGTGTGACCTCTAAAAGCACAGCCTGCTTTGGTCTCTCAGCTCCTTCCCAGACATTTTGCTGTGAGTTCTCCACCGCTGGATGTGAAAATCTTTCCATTTTTCCTCCTTTGTGCGGGACGGTTTTCCCTGAATTCCTAGGACACGGCTGTGCTCCCCTTCCCATCTCACTGCTGTTCCTTGTCTTTAAAGCACGAGGCAAAGATCAAATCCCTGACAGACTACATGCAGAACATGGAGCAGAAGAGGAGGCAGCTGGAGGAATCCCAGGATTCCCTCAACGAGGAGCTGGCCAAGTTACGCGCTCAAGGTACAACTTTGGGTCTCATGCTCATCATTTCTGTCTTAGAAAACTCAGTTTGTGTTTTAGTGAGGTGAAAAATTGTAAAAACCACACACAGATCCTTTACCCAGCAGCACCAATCAGTGTTGCTAAAGATTGGAAAATTCTGGGGTAAGGATTTATCTGGATTTTAGTTGTTCCTCTGCAAAATCCCTGCCTCGTTCCAAACAAAACCTTCCCCTAGAGGTGCACGAGTTGTGTCGTTCCCAGCTGACTTCATTTTTAAGGTTTGCTTGGTTTTCCCCTTCCAATTGAATATGAAAAATGAAAGAATGAAAGAAATTCTTGTAGCTTTGCTAAGCTCCTGGGTTATATAAATTTATAACCTTGCAGCCTTAAAATCATTCTGGATTTCTGCACAAGGAAATTTCAATTTCCCTCTCTGAGGGAGCAGCAGGTGAGGACAAGACTTTTTTTTAATTATTTTTTTTTTTATAGTCTCCTGCATTGTTAGAACAGAATCTTTATTCCATCTCCTGGAATCAATGAAATATATTTAAAAATCTAAAATTAAATTTAAAATTAAAGTTTAAAATGAGAACTGTCTCCACCTTTAAACAGAAAAAATGCACGAAGTCAGCTTCAAGGACAAGGAGAAGGAGCACCTGACACGACTCCAGGATGCAGAGGAGATGAAGGTACTCGGGCACAGTGGAAAATTTGAGGGAATTTCTTGCTGAGATTGTTCATTGGGGTGGAATTTTGTCTTTCTGTTCACATGGCCAAAGATTACATTGGTTCACCTCTGTGGTACACTAATTTTTTGCTGCTGGAGCCCTGCTGAAAATCAATTTGCTCAGTAGTGAATGAGGTTGCTGGGGTTAATATCATTTAGGTAATTATAAATTTGATTTTAAAAGTGGCTGCTTCCCTGAAGTTTGGCTGGAATTCTGATTATCTCCTGGAAATAATACTAAAATAAATAAACCCCTTTTCTGGTATTTTTCCTTTGGAATGCCAAGAAATGTTTGCAATAATGAGTCGCTCTGATGGGGTTGCAAATTGCAGACAAGGAAAAATACAGTTTTACAAGGATAGTGATAGAGGTTTGCTACTGCAGAACTTCTCCCTCCATTATAAAAATTTAAAGTGATTAAAGCAGTTGTAGAGTGATTAAAGCACTTGTGATTAAAGTGCTCGTACCTCACAGCTCCAAGGAGAAAAAGCAAATCTCTTGTCAGCAATCTAAAGAGATAAATTGAGTTTTTCTTGTTGCTTGAGGCATATTTACTCCCAGAATTTCAATTTAAAAAGCAATTTCAATAGCAGGGCTGTGGATAAACAATTCCCAGAGGTTTGGGCTTTACTTGTACCACAGGTAAAGCTGTACAAGTATTTCCTGGGTGAATAAATAGAGGAAATTAGAGAGGATTGGTGTAAAATCAGTGGCATTTGTGGCCAAACCCTGGCTTTTCATGTGGTACTTTTTGCAAGAAAATGAGTCCAAATTGTTGTGTATCTGCTGCTAAAAACTGAATTAACACTTGACACAAATCAGTGTCATTTGTGGTCAAACCCTGGCTTTTGGTGTGGTACTTTTTGCAAGAAAATGAGTCCAAATTGTTAAAATTTTTGAATTGAACTAAAAACTGAATTAAACACTTGGATGAGTAGGCACAGAGTTTTGTGGTTCCAGTACTTCACAACAGCAAATCTCCAGGCAGGGCATTTGTAAAGTGTGTGGCCACAAGAGGATTACTATTCTTATAAAGGATCTGTAACATGTAAGAGAAACTCTGCTCTTCCTTAATAGTTTGGAAAAAAAAAATTATTAAAAGGATAAATTAACTGATAATCCTAGATTTTGTCTTTTCATGTTGTCAGTGGAAAAATGAACAGTTGGTGGGGGAAGAATAAATACTTTAAAAGTTTCATTCTAGTTTCTATTTTTCCTTCTTTTTTAATATTAGTTAATAAAGTTTTTTTTTCCTATACTTTAAATTTGAGTAACTGTGCTCTTTTTTTAGAGCACAGAAATTAAAGAAAATACATTTTCATGGGTGCACTAGCCCTTGGCTGGTGCCAAACCATGACATTCTTAGTTGCCTAAGGAGGAAATAAAAAAAATTTAGAAATAAAAAGCGGGTAAGAGGGATTGTGTGTGCCTGGATTGCTCTGAGTCGTGGCTCTGGTGTTTGCAGAAGGCTCTGGAGCAGCAGATGGAGAGTCACAGGGAAGCCCACCAGAAGCAGCTGTCCAGGCTGAGGGATGAAATCGAAGAGAAGCAGAAAATAATCGATGAAATCAGGGAGTAAGTTCAGCCTCTCCATGCTTTCCTCTCTCCTGAGCTGCTCTGGGGTTGATTTTGGTGGATTTGATTGATGTTTCTGTGCAAGTTGTGTCCTTGCAAGCAGCAGCCACGCCTGTAATTATTGTGCAGGGTGGATTACAGTGCCTAATTCTTTACTGGGGAGCTTTAACAAGGCCATAAAATTACAGAGACTTAAAAAAAAAAGGGTAATGTTGCACCTGTAGGTGAGAGGAGCAGGATTTAAAGGATCATGGAGTCATTTGGGATGGGAAATGCCTTTAAGTTCATCGAGTTCAGCCACGTCCCCAGGAAGGTTTTGAGATTCTCACAGCAGCCCCAGACCTTCTGAGAGTCTGGGTGACTCCAACAACTCCCATTTTCACTCATTTTTATGTTTTTTTTTTTCCTCACACTCCTGACTCTGTTCTGTTTTGCTCCTGTATTCTTCTTTTTCTAAAATCTAGGCATATTTTATCATATTTATTGTGTGGCCAAAGGTTAATTGTAAGGGAATGAAGGAAGCAAGAAAGATGTCAGCAACAAGTTGTGTGCTCCTTGGCAAACAAAACAAACCACTGAATTTAGCTTGCCAATATTTTAAAATAATTTAAAATAATAACCTGGTCCTCCAGGTCCTTTATGCTTAATTTCTTCCAGAATTTTTCAGCAGAGAGTTACAACTTGAATTTTCCTCTGCTCAAGCCCATTTTGTTTGTGGAGATTTACCCTGCTGACTTCTCCTTTCACGTTTCCAGCATGAACCAGAAGCTGCAGCTGGAGCAGGAGAAGCTGAGTGCTGATTATGATAAATTAAAAATTGAGGACCAGGAAAGAGAAATGAAACTGGAAAAGCTCATGTAAGTGCAGTTTTCTCACCTGTATCCCTGAACTTCTTTGTGTGTCCGTGGAAAATGTGCTAATTTGTGTTGGAATATCCACACTGAAAATATAATTTCAGTAGCAAAGCCAGCAGGAACTACTAATAAATATTTTCCAATTACTCTCTGTTTTTATACCACAGGCTTTTCAAATAGTGGCTTTGATAATTACCAAGAGTTTATTAGAGCTATGATTTTATAAAATATCCCAGCAAGTGTTCAGTCTCTCACTCCTTAACACACAGCAAAACAAGCGTGGAAGAAATTAGGAATTTTTGGTGGGAGTTTGTTGATTTTTTGGGAGTTTTAAATCAGATGTCTGAGTAAAAGCCTTTCCTGGAAATGAGACAAAAATCCCGTGTGTGGACACAAAGATGGAGGTGGTGACTCAGCCTTTAAATGTGATAAAATTGCATATTTGGGGCAGTTAAAGCATAATTAGAGATGTCCAATTTGCTGCCACCTGCAGATGTGCTGCTCCAGGTGGGTGCTGGTTGATTCTCCTGTGTTTATTATGATTAATTTGTGTTTCATCCTGTGATTTCTCCAGACTCCTTAATGATAAAAGAGAACAAGCAAGAGAAGACCTTAAAGGGCTGGAGGAAACAGTGGTAGGTCTTAATTACACTTTATTCAGCTTTTCCCCTTTTATCTGTATACCCTGCTGATAAATATTTTAATGTTTGGGTAAACAGCTTTGAGCTAGCTAAATTAAATTTTAAAAAAATATTTTACTATTGCTATATCCTAGTAATTTGTGGTTTTTTTAAAAATGACTATTTTGTTATTTTTATTCCAGGCAAGGGAGCTTCAGACTCTTCACAATCTGCGCAAACTGTTTGTCCAGGATCTTACCACCCGTGTTAAAAAAGTAAAACTCTGCTCTTTTAAACCCAAATCTTCTCCTTTTTTTGCAGTATTCTTGTGATTTGGTGGAAGGTACAAAATGGGATAATGTCATTTTAGTTGCTGTGAGAAACAAGATTAAAATTGTGATCTTTGTCAGCTTTTATTTGATCCTAGTTTGATAAGGAAAATGTTGGTGGTTGAGGGAAATTAACTTGTCCACTGCAGTTCAACTACAAAATTCTCAAAGATTATGAGCTTCAGCAATTATTTAGTATAATTTGATTTTCCTATTCAGCATCCCCCCATAATTGTTCAGTAAAAATAACTTGTTGGGTTGTTGGTTTTTTTTTGTATCAGGGGAAACGTGATTCCTGAATACCAAACAAAGAGTTTAAATAATTTCTCTTAAATTTGGGGCTCTTTAAGACTTTTCTGCCTTTGAGTGCTGCAATTTTGTGTGCAGAGTGTTGAACTGGACAGTGATGATGGAGGTGGAAGCGCTGCGCAGAAGCAGAAAATTTCCTTTCTTGAGAACAACCTGGAACAACTTACAAAGGTTCACAAACAGGTAAAGGCTCCCTGTCCTTCCTTTCCCTCCTTTCCCTCCATCAAAAAATGCACTTTTTAAATATTTGCAAGGGTAATTTTGGAAGGTAAGCTGTGCTGAGGAAAAGGTATCCACTAAACTCCCTGACATTAGGAGTTAGAGCTGCTCTTCCCACTCCCTGTACTTTTAGGAATGTGGTAAATAATGAGGGTTTTTTTTTTTTCTGTGAAAATAGATGTGTTTTGGCACTAGGAAATACATAAAAATAGCAGTTTTCTGGATGGATTGTGCATCCCCAATTTGACTCCTGGCCTGAAGCTGCTCAGAAGCACCTTGGAGGTGACAGGGGTGGATTCAACCATGAAAACAATGGAATTGGGTTTTTCTGTGCCAGCTGAAGGGCTGGTGCCTTCCTGGGGTGCTGAGGTTGGTAATTTCTGGGCTTCTCCATTTCTGTCTCCCTCCTTCATGAATTCCAGTTTCATACAATCCCAGATTTGGAATTAAAGCCCATCCAGTCCCATTCCTGCCATGGGCAGGGACATCTTCCTTTATCCCATATCCCAGGTTGCTCCAAGGCTCATCCAGCCTGGCCTTGGACACTTCCAGGGATCCAGGGGCAGCCTCAGCCTCCCCACCCTCACAGGGAAGAATTTCTCCCTAAAATCTCCTCTCCCAGCAGGTTGGAGCTGCGTCCCACTGTTCAGGTGCACAACACAAACCACAAAAGCTGCTTTGATTTCTTTTTTGAGCAGTGGCATAACACTGTGCACTGCATTCTCCTTTTAGTGACCCACGCTCCCAGATTTGTTTAATTATTCCTCTGGAAGTGCCAAAAGAGCAGGAAGTGCTGGACTGTGACAAGTGTCCGCTAAGGTTTGGGGTTTTGAGATTCCCAGGGAACAGATGGTTTAAAGACCTACTTTCTAAATGTGGAAACTGGGACATGTTCAGAGTGGTTTTTCTTTTACCATTTTGCCTTTTTTTTTTTTTTTGCATTCGTTTCATGCATCTGCTGCATTTCAAATATGGATTTTTATAGCTCTCATTAGCGAGTATTTACTCAAAATCGACTTGGAATGCACATCTTGTAGAAAACTTAGAGGGAAAAGTGACATTGGACTTGTTACCATCCTGCTTGGATTTGGTATCATAGCTATTTCGCACAACAAGGGTTCAGCACTTGCAGAAAAGCACATTGTGACAATGTTTTTTTAGCTTGTTTGTGTTTTTTTCTCCAGCACTAAGCCTGGCCCAGCAGGTGTAAAATGCTCTGATTGTTAAACGACGTGTGAATGTCAGGACATGCTGTTGCTTTGCTGCATTATTAATGTGGTTGTTAACCCACTTTTCACTCCAGAAAAGGGAGAGTTACTGTTTTGGAGCAGATTTCTGTTGACTTCCAGCAGTGGTGTAATCTGTTCAGTAGAAATTGTGCTGGATTTTCTGCCCCTTTGCATCACTTTTATGTTTATTAAAAATCAATCCTCTCTTGGCAGCTGCTGCAAGGGAAGTCAGATGTGATTTGTATGATTGATAGACCTCGCTCAGGTTCATATTAAACTGAAGGAGTGCATAAATTCAAAGCTACAAATAATCATTATATTTGTAGTTGCAGGCCTAAAAGCAATTTCTTAATGAAGTTCCCAGTTTTCACACGTGGCTGAGTGGGGAACACACAGGTGAACACATCAGAACCACTGAAAGTGATTAATTTGGGGTGATCCATGGTGTTGTCTGTAAGATATATTCCAGCATTTTAAAATAATGAGGTGATTGAGGATTTGCAAAATCCTGGAGATTTCTGTGTTCTGAGGAAATGTAGAATTTCTGCTGCAGTTTTTGAAGTGTAGAGAAGCAAATCTGGCTGTCAAGTACTCTGCAGTGGCAGGGTTGGTCCTGGAGTTCTCATCTTTCAGGATGAGCTCTGTGGAATCTTGTTGAATGGAATAAACTCTATTTTGCTTTGATCTTGCTGGACAATTTAAATGAATATCACTCCTCAGCCAGACAAGTGAATTTTGTGAGTAAAACTGAGCTTGGATGACGCTCTCAGGCACAGGTGGGGATTGTCGGGGTGCCCTGTGTGGTGTAAGGAGCTGGATTTGATCCTTGTAGGTCCATTCCAGCTCAGGACATTCTAAATATCTCTTTAACCTGGGATTTTTACATTAATTTCTGGAAGAAACCTGATTAATTTTAGTACATGAGGCATGGAGAGCAGCCAATGGTATCTTCTCTTTCCTTGTGAGGGGACTTTCCCCGCCATTTCTGTGAGGAGATATTTTTCCACTTTCTTTTGACCTTGTCTGTCCTTTCCAGCTCAGGACATTCTAAATATCTCTTTAACCTGGGATTTTTACATTAATTTCTGGAAGAAACCTGATTAATTTTAGTACATGAGGCATGGAGAGCAGCCAATGGTATCTTCTCTTTCCTTGTGAGGGGACTTTTCCCGCCATTTTTGTGAGGAGATTTTTTCCACTTTCTTTTGACCTTGTGTGACCATTCCAGCTCAAGGCATTCTAAATTTCTCTTTAACCTGGGATTTTTACATTAATTTCTGGAAGAAACCTGATTAATTTTAGTACATGACATATGGAAAGCAACCGGTGGCATTTCCTCCCTCACTGTGAGGGGACTTTTCCCGCCATTTCTGTGAGGAGATATTTTTCCACTTTCTTTTGACCTTGTCTGTCCTTTCCAGCTCAGGACATTGCAAATTTCTCTTTAACCTAGGAATTTTACATTAATTTCTGGAACAAACCTGTTTAATTTTAGTACATGAGGCATGGAGAGCAGTTGATCTTGTCTTTCCTTGTGAGGGGATTTTTCCCACCATTTCTCTGAGGAGATTTTTGCCACTTTCTTTTGACCTTGTCTGTCCTTTCCAGCTCAGGACATTGCAAATTTCTCTTTAACCTAGGAATTTTACATTAATTTCTGGAACAAACCTGTTTAATTTTAGTACATGACATATGGAAAGCAACCGGTGGCGTTTCCTCCCTCACTGTGAGGGGACTTTTCCCGCCATTTCTCTGAGGAGATTTTTGCCGCTTTCTTTTCACCTCTTTTTATTTTGAACCTCTTTCCCCGCAGCTGGTACGTGATAATGCAGATCTTCGTTGCGAGCTTCCTAAGCTGGAGAAACGCCTTCGAGCTACGGCAGAGAGAGTTAAGGCCCTGGAGAGTGCACTGAAGGAGGCCAAGGAGAACGCCATGCGCGACCGCAAGCGCTACCAGCAGGAGGTGGATCGCATTAAGGAGGCCGTGAGAGCCAAAAACATGGCCCGGAGAGCACACTCCGCCCAAATTGGTGAGGACATGGAGCTAAAGGGGCTGCCCACGTGCTTCAGGCTCAGGCTGGTTGCTGGGGGTTGAGTGGAAGGAGTAAAACACGGGGGCCGCTTCTCCTCTGCTGCACAGCAATCTTCAAAGGCCTCGCTTTTTCATGGAATCTGCCCCACCTCGAGTTAAAGAGGCTTTGCTGTTCCACTGGGTAAATAAAGGGCATAATGGGTCTTGTGTGCCCTTCTAGTGACCTGAAAACTTGTCTCCTTAAATTAGTCGCTCACTTTCTTCCTCCTCCTCCTCCCCCCACGCGCTCTCTCTCTGCTTTCATTCTTTCCTTGCCTTTCTGGACCTTGTCCCTTTCTCTTTTTTTCCCCTGATTACTCCTCTATGCGATTTAATTCCAAAAAAACTTCCTTTGTAGTTCAGGTATTGATATATCCCCGAGGCACAATGTAATGCGTGCACACAACAGAGGGATGGGGCAATTCTTGGAGTGACATGTTGGGATTGCTAAAGGATAATGGTTTAGATGGAGATGCCAATATTGGGGTATTAAATCCTGAGGGGGAATCACACAGAACAAAGTGTCACCTCTTGTAGGGAGCCATCCAAGCTTTGTCTTGACATCTTCTGGAATGGTGCAATTTTGACATAAAAAGTGGCCAGCTAGTGACTTCCCTGTGTTGTTGGACAGTCCAGAATCTTTGCAGATCCAATGCCTGGGAAGGTGGAAGGGCTCTGCCAGCAGGAAAAGGGCTCTGCCAGCAGGAAAAGGGATCTGCCACCATGAAAATGGGTGTATTTGTTGTTGCCCAAGCAGCGAGTGCTGTGTTCTGCACAGCTGCCAAGCACAGCTCTGAGCTGGGACACAATGGGCTTTCCCTTGGAGGACAGGGGGAGGTGGAAAGGTAAAATGTGAAAGCTGTGAGAGTTAAAATGTCTCGTTTGGTCCCTCCTTCCCCTCTGCAGCCAAGCCCATCCGCCCCGGTCACTACCCAGCGTCGTCTCCGACGGCCGTCCACGCCATCCGAGGGGGAGGGATTTCCAACTCCAGCTACTACCACAACACCAAATAAATCAGAGGTAAGGCCACGAGACTTGCTCACCTCTCCTCCCACTGAGCACTCCGTTCCCTTGTATTTCATCTCGCTTTTAGGAGACCCACAAGAATTTTTTTTCTATTTTTAGTAGCTGTTTGCTGATAATTACAATGTTTGTTAATTGAGTGCCTGTTAAGAGGCTTTGCCAGCTGCTGAGGAGAGGTTTTATTTTAATGACTTAGCACTTTAAAAGTTTTTTCTAAAAACTGCTCTGGTAAATGTGGACTGAAATTCACACGTAGAGGTGTGAGACTCATGTAGTAAAAATGCAGTTCCAGAGGTTCCTGCTGCCAGCATCATCTTCTGCTTTCTGTACCATGGATGTGTTTCCATGTTGGGGTATTCCAGCCTGGGATAGGGCTAGAGCAGCAGTCAGTGGCAGCAAGAGACACTTCCAAATTTGAGTGACACCATTTGGCACACTTTGCACTCTTAGATCTTTTAATGAAAAAAAAATCCAAACCACCAAAAACCTAAATATTTTAGTTTAAGTACCAGGGCTTGAAGGTTTCTCCTAAGCAAAAGATGAGCAGCATATTCCCAGGAGACTGCTCCATGGATTCCATCCTCCCATTTCTTTCTTTAAATGCTATTATTGAGGAGATTTTATATCTGCATTATTTTAGATGATCACTTTATGCCACAGACACGCCAAGGGCTGGATGGCAGCGAGTGGCTGTGAAAAGCAGCCTGGGGACAGCAAACTTGTCCCTCCAAATCTGGCTTTTTGCCCTCCCTGAGGATTATTTCTGCCTCACGACTCTCTTCATGGTCTGTGGTCTCCTCGAGGCATTCTTGGGTGCTTTTAGCTTTTTTTTGGGAATGTTTCATGTCAGGCTTGCATGCCAAGCATCCATCACGCCACACTCAGGCTGTCATTGTGCTGGGGGATTGTTCCTGCTCATTGTGTTTGCCATGAGCTTCCAGCAACAAATATTTCCTCTGTGGATAAATCAGGGCAAGGCTTTGCTGAGTGGTTTTTCAGACCATTCTGGTCTGAAATTGGCTTTTCCACCTCACGAGTGAGGTGCCTCTGTCCATCTGCTTCACTGCACTCCCACCTCTGTGACCTGGCAAAGAGCCTTGTCAAAGATTTCTAAACATTTCTGGTAACAGCTACTCTGAGGGGAAAAAGCTGCCACCTGCCTCAAATAAATACACCTTTTTTTAATTCACCAACTGCACTGAAATGAGGAGTCAGACTCCAGCAGGCCACACGTGTCAGGTGAACAACTGTAGATTAATAAAAGTTATTAATGAAATAACTACGCTTCAGACTAGATGGGTTTGCAATAACAACGCAGGATTGTGGAAGTGAAAAAAAGCAATCAGGAGGCATAAAATACTCACCAGATATTTCAGATGCTGAGTTTAGATTTGAAGGCTGTGGAGATGAGCAGGTTCAGGCCAGGTTCATGCAGGGAAAATGAGGCTGGAGAAAAAGATGAAAGATCTCAGGAGAAACTGGATGAAGTTATGGACTTGGGGTTTCTGGAAAAAAATTAGGAAAAATCTGAAAATCAAATGGCAGCCCTACAGTTGGAATAAAACCATTTCAGCAGCGTGTTCTAATGTATATCATCCTTCATCCTTTTGTTTCATAATTTTCAGACTCTGGTGCTGTTCCTTTCCTCCCTTATTACATGAAATAAACACACACCAGCTCTTCAGCACATCCAGCGAGCCAAGAGCAAAATCCCATTAAAGGAACCGAAAATTAAAGGTGATAAAACAAAAAATAAGTTAAACTTTTAGACAGAGTTTGGGTGAGACATAATTCCAGGCTGCAGGTGGCAGAGAGTGAATCCCATCAGGAGAATTGGTTCATTTTGTGAGACCCAAATTCAATTTTTTTATTTATTTTTTATTTAATGCGGATTCATCCCATTGGCCGCTGCCCATCCCACTCAGCTTTCCCAATCCCCCAAATCTAATTTTCCTTCCTGTTCTCGCTCTCTCTGGCAGGTCAGTTCCACTTAGCATGTTAAGGACTGTCATTAAGTCCCACGAGTTTCTTTTCTGCCCCTCTCTGCCCCACGTGCTGCCCCGCTCCAGGTACTCCGAGCTTCGTAGGATCTCCACGTGTCCAGAAGTGTCCAGCTCAGCTCCTCCCGATCCTTGTGCCACGTCTGGAACGTTCCCACCTCACTAAGGATGACAGGGAGTCTGCCACTCCGAGTTCCACCACCCCTTGGCGCTGCTTAGGTTGGGGCTTCTCCACTCAGTGATGCTTTTTTTTTTTGTTGTTGTTGTTGTTTTATTTCTTTTTTTTCCCGAGTCCTCCGTTGGCATCGGTAATTCCTGACTTCTGGCATCGAGGAATTAATTATTCAGTGACCAAGTGCCATCAAAGGCAGGTGATTGTGCTCTGTCATGACTGATTTCCTGTATAATATACATATTATTTTATATTTTTAGGGGATGAAAATGTGCTGCTATGTGGTTTAATTTTACTGCTTAACATTTTCAGAAGGAAATTTCCCCAAAGAACCATTTGTAATATCCTGACTTAAAAAAAAAAAACAACAAAAAAAAAAGACAAAAAAAAAAAAAAAAGAAAATCTTTGGACTGTATAAAATAACCTTTATTGCAGTACCTGGTAAAGAACAAATGGGATGCAGAGAAATCTGTTAGTATAGAACTAGGATTTGAAGTTTGGTAGCTCCATGAATTTATCTGTGTGACCTGTTTTAAAATTAAGCTCCTGTTTCCTTGTAGTTCTCCCTACAGTGGTGGCTTTTCCTGGAGTGGGATGGCTCAGCCACACGTTTGTAAGAGTGGTTCCCTAGGAATTTTTGAAGGATTTCAGAATGCTGTGGAAATCTTGCCTTGGAAAACCCCACAAGCATCTCCCCCCTCCCCCTTTCCCCAGACAAGCCCCGATCTGTTCGCACCGGAATTCAGATCCCGGAGGGAACAAAGCAAAATAAAATCCCCCAAACCCTTCCTTACAAAAAAAATCCCAAAAGGAGGTGAGAGCTGTCCACTCAAGCTGTCCTTTGCAGACCAAATCTGGGAATTTTTTTTTGCTGGGATGTGAGGAGCACGTTGCCAGGGGAAGGGAATTTGTCTTTCTACACTCTATCCCCTCATCCTACGGGAGATCCACTGGTGCTCCAGAGGGAAGGAAAATCCTTCCCCGGATCTCTCCCACAGCAAATTTCCCTCTTCCCAGCAAGGGGGCACTGGAATTGCTCTGGGAAGGTTCTGCTGGCAGGCAGAAGGTGCTGCTCCTCCTCCTCCTCCTCCCTCCACATCTCCTGGGGCAGGTGGGACTCCGGGCAGCCGTGATTCCAGGAAGATGGAATTCCAGGGAGGCTCCGGCCGACAGGAGCCCTCTGATCTTCTTTTGCAGACTTTTGCTCTTTAATTTGAGGTTGATTGGGATTTATTTTTTTTTTATTTCTGAATGTGTAGCTGTAGAACTCTTCAGTTCCCTAGAGCGTGTTGGAAGATTGTGAGTTGACTTTAGATTTTTTTTTTTTCTACTGAAATTAGGGTGTTGCAAAGTGAGTTGAACTTAATTTAACTGGTTTTGTTTTTTGGTTTTTGTTGTTGTTTTTTTTAATGTTGCACTATTTTGGGGGCACATTTTGCTAAACATATTTAATGAAGTTGCAGATTTGCATGTATTTAATTTATTTTGTATTTTCCAAAGTTTTATATTTTCTTTCGTTACGTG
Organism: Bombycilla garrulus; assembly: GCA_013400315.1. Taxonomy (NCBI): domain Eukaryota; kingdom Metazoa; phylum Chordata; class Aves; order Passeriformes; family Bombycillidae; genus Bombycilla; species Bombycilla garrulus. The sequence continues at coordinate 38,170 of VXBU01006790.1, read as the reverse complement.
CATGTGCACTGCCAGAAGAATGAACTGTGAACTTGCCATATGCAAACTTTAATAAAATCACTAACTCAGAACTACTCTGTGCTATCTTACCAGCTGGTCAGAGCTGAGGTTTCTACTAGGAATTAACAATCCTCTTGTTTTAGTTCTAGGAAAAAATCCCAAGCTTATTTGCTGTCGAAGATTTTTGTACTGTAGGCAAATTTTTGTTGCGTCTCTCAGAGTTAGGTACGGAATTCTGTTGCAAATGCAGCATTCGTGACAGCAAAAAGATCGGATTGCTCAAGGCATCACCAGGAATTATTTTGGGGACAGGTTCCCTGCAGCTTGAGGGAGAAGTGAGCTGGGACATCTCCTCCTCGTGCTGGTGCTGATCAGCCAGTCAGTGCCACCAGCAGGAAACGACGAAGGGGCTCCAGGTTCCCTTTTCCACCAACGCTGCAGGAGCGCTTCCAGCAATGCCCCAGAGATGCCTCAGGGTAAAAATCCTCAAAATTCAACCCCTGAGATGTTTAATGATTGGAGATGATGAATTCTCAGCTGGACGTTCTCTGCTTGTATCGGTTTTTGGTTTTGAAGCCCATTTTAATGAGGCGACTTCAGTTTGTAGCGCGTGTTGTATATTTAACTTTTGTACCATTTTTAAGGCTTTCACATTTTGTATCTGGAAAGGAAAAACACATCTGCTCTGCAGAGAACAGAACCTGTTTCTTGCTGTTTCCTGACCCCATCTTCCTTTCTTTGCTCTTTGAGTGTTGTGTTCTATTTATTCCAGGCTCATTTTTACAGCTGCGGTTTGTACAGCGCAAATGAAATTTCACGTCTAAAAATGTCATGCATGGGACAAATTGGGGTGGAAATACCGTTCCCGAATGGAAAACGGATTTCAGATGGAACTAAAGTGCATATTGTTCTTTTTGCTAGTAATTGAAAAGTATTTCTGGCTCACTTGAGCTTCTCTTAATGATATGTTCAAATATCTTGTGTTTGTCCTTGAGTTCACGTTTCATCGACTTGTTTTCTGGAAAGCAAGGGAAGTTTTAAGCTTGGAAAGACCTTTGGCTGATGCATTTTTAAGTTTTGTATTAAACTCAAACAAGGGTGAGAGTTGGATTATCCTGAAGATACATAAAACTTAAAAATAATTCACCAAAAAATTTTTGCTACACTTTTGCCCACAGAGCCTTGAGTAGCTTTTCAATTTCACTTCATAAAGCCTAACGGACTAAGATGCACATTTGTCTGGAATCTTTATAAATTACAGGAGCATGGAATGGTTTGGTTGGAAGGGATTTTAAGGATCAGCTGATTTCACCTCCCACCATCCCAGGCTGCTCCAAGCCCTGTCCAGCCTGGTCTGGGACACTGCCAGGGATCCAGGGGCAGCCACGGCTTCTCTGGGCACCTGTGCCAGGGCCTCACACCCTCACAGGACTCCTCCCCAATATCCCACCTAACCCTGCCCTAAGGCTTGAAAACAAACAACATCAAGAATTTATCTTGAGCACGCTTTTATTTGAAGAATTGCGATGACTGTCCGAAAGAAAAGGGCTCATCAGCTTCCTGCTGCTGGAGGAGAAATACCTCACAGAACCACGACTGAAGTACTCCTCCACAGGGGGGAAATGGAAAAACAGATGGGCAGGATAATCTGAATCTCCCCTTGGTTTTTTTTCTGTCCTCACTGTGCCTGTAGGGACCGCGCCGTGCACCGGCACCATCCGCTGTGCGGGATGGCGACGCCGCCGAGGCGTCTGTAGATTTCTCCCTGTCTAGTTTGTAAAGTGTGTAACGTGTACTGCAGACGTGTATTCTCTGGGCTCTATGTATCTTTACAGTAGTGTTCAATTTAGGAGAAAAAAAACAAAAAAAAAATCTGAAAAAAAAAAAAAGAAATAAATGGTGGACACGTTTTGCTGGTAACAAGGGGAAATTTATTTTTTTTTTTGTTGCCGTTGCATCGAACGATGCTGAACTGTATTAAACTCTTGATAGCAGACCTGAACCCTCCCCCCAGCCCCTGGAGAGAAGTCTTTTATCTTCGTGCTGAAGTTCTGTCGGAGATGGATGGATCCACTGGCAGACTGCATGATGTATCATTCGAAATCCGTGACAGTGGAAAATAAAACTGAGCTGAACTCTGCCGTGTGGGCCTGGTGTGACACGGGGCAGGGACACAGGGACAGCGCCCGCCTGCAGCTGCCCCAGGGGCTTTAGGGTGGATTTTGGGAAAGGTTCTTCCCCCAGAGGGTGCTGGGGCTCCCCAGGAATGGGCACGGCCCCAAGAGCTCCAGGAGAGGTTGGACACCGCTCCAGGGGCACACAGGGAGGATTTGGGGATTTTCACTGGATCCTGATCCTGCGGGTCCCTGATTCCATCAGAGACCCCTTCAGTGGAGCTGCACTCCAAGGGGGGCCCAGCCCACGCTCTGGGGTTCTGCTTTCCTTCTACACCTGTAGAAAGTCATTCACAAAATGATAAAATCGAAATCCCAGACTGGCTTGGGTTGGAAATGACCTTAAAGCTCATCCCTGCCATGCCCAGGGACACCTCCCACTGCCCCAGGCTGCTCCAAACCCCGTCCAACCTGGCCTTGGGCGCTGCCAGGGCCACTAATTAAAAGATTTGGGTGATTGGGGAATGAACCCAGCAGAATTTTTAATTTTTTTAATAAATAATTTCATCATCTCTCCTGCCTCTCCATGGATATATTCCTTCTTCCTCCTCTTTTTCATTAGCCTGGAGGATGACAGGAGACTCTTCCCTCGTGCATGTGTAAGTAAAAATATTTCCATTTTTATAGGAATGTTACACTCACTTTGTGTAATGGAGCAGAAGTTCCTGTGTCCTTGCCACTTCCCTAAAGTCATTCTTGGGAGCTTTAGAAACAGCTTATTTCCTGTAATTATTACTCTGAGCATTTCTCAATTAAATCATGACTTTTCTCCTCAGCAATGCAAATTCTGGGCGCTCCAAGGTTTCTGTAGGAATAGATTGCTCTCTTTTGTTTTCATTTTTTTTTTGCTGCTGAGTAGACTCCTAATGAGGATTATGTGATTTTTGCACCATAAAACCAGAAGCAGACTTAGAAATTAGTCCAATAAAATTTGGACTTGGTGATTAAAAATTAAGAATAAAATTTGGATTGTGATAAACGTTGGTTTCAGTGCTTCAGAGGCACTTCCTCACCCTCTGAGAAACTCCTGCAGGATGAGGATGGCTCCACACGGCAAGAAGAAGCTTTCCAGTGTAGATGGTTTATATTTAGGAGAGCAGATGGGAAGTCCAAACATTCCCCAAAAGTCCTGCCGAGGGAGGCAAACACTGCAGGGTGCCGGAGCTTTTTCCATGAGTCAAAAAATATTCACCCGTCAAGATCTCCTCGATAAAGCTCATGCCTGGAGGATGAACTCAATTAGAGAGCAGACTGTTTGCAAGCGTATCCCTACAATTTCGTTCTCGGAATGTGGGATTGCAGCAGGTTAATTAACTCTATGAAAACAGCACAAATTACTGTATCCATTTCCAAGATCCACCTTTCGCAAGAGCGCAGCGAAAACAAAGCAGTGGGGAAAATACTATTGATTCAAACCCCTCTTATCCCAAACTGAAACACTTTAAATGTATCTGCCAGCAGAGCTGATCCAAGGGAAGCCGTGTTTACCCGAAAATGAGGATATTCGCTGGTTCGCCATCAGGATCGCCGGTGATCGCCTCGCTGCGCTCCGATGGAAAAGCGATGAGGGAAAAGCGGGGCAGGGGGCGTGGGGGCGGTCTCAGCTCCAAGGATCCCCGGGAGGCTCGGGAGCCGCCTCCTCCGTCCCCGCAGGTGTCCGGGTCCCGCCCTGCCCGCAGGTGCCGCCGCCCCGGGGGCGGGCACGGTGTGTCCGAGCCTCCCGCTCCGCCCCGGCCCCTCCTCCGCCGGCTCCGCCCGCACGGCCGGGGGCGAACATCGCGCTGTGCTGCTGCTCCCGTGTCCCTCTGTCCCTCCGTCCCGCTGTCCCGCTGTCCCGGTGTCGCGGCACGGCCGGTGAGTGCGGGGAAGGGGCCCGGGAGGGGAGCGCGGAGCGGGGCGGGCTCGGGGCTGCGGGTCCCGCTCCGCCGCCACAGGTGATGCTGAGCGCGTCCCAGCCCCGAGAACGGGCAGAGGGAGGTGGCACCCAAATCAGGGTGTCCCCAGCTTCAGGGGCGGTGGGAGGCGGGACCCTAATCAGGGTGTCCCCAGCCCCACGGGCGGCACCGGAATCTGGGTGTCCTCAGCTTCAGGGGCAGAGGGAGGTGGGACCCTAATCAGGGTGTTCTCAGCCTCACAGGAGGGAGAAGTGGCACCGAAATCAGGATGTCTCCAATCCCCGGCCACCGGGATCAGGGTGTCCCCAGNAATCAGGATGTCTCCAATCCCCGGGGAGTGGAAAGTGGCACTGCAATCAGGGAGTCCCCAGCCCCCGGGCACCGGGATCACGGTGTCCCCAGCCCCACGGGCAGAGGGAGGCGGCACCGGAATCTGGGTGTCCTCAGCTTCAGGGGCAGAGGGAGGTGGGACCCTAATCAGGGTGTTCTCAGCCTCACAGGAGGGAGAAGTGGCACCGAAATCATGGTGTCCCCAGCCCCACCAGGGACTAGAAATTGTCACTGAAATCAGGGAGTCCCCAGCACCACAGGGACTAGAAATTATCACTGAAATCAAGGTGTCCCCAGCCCCACAAGGAGTGGGCAGTGTCACTGAAATCATGGTGTCCCCAGCCCCCAGGAGGTTTGGGGGGTGGGAGGTGGCACTGAAATCAGGGTGTCCCCAGGCCTGCTGGTTTTGGGGAGCAGGAGGTAGCCCCAAAATCACGGTGTCAGCAGCTCTGGTGGTTTTGGGGAGAAGGAGGTGCCACTGAAAACAGCGTCTCCAGCCCTGGCAGTTTTGGGGAGCAGGATATAAATGAAGGTGTCCCAGCCACACAGGAAGCAGGAGGTGTCCCCAAAACCGGGGTGTCCCCAAAACCGGGGTGTCCCCAGCAGCAGTGGCACTGCAGGAAGGAGCCGGGCTGTGGGAAGCGCTGGCTGTGCAGCGTCAGGTGCCTGGGACTCGATTCACAGCCTGTGTTTAACAGGTCCCTTGTAAAAGTGCAGTTATTACACATCTCCTGATGATTATAGAGCTGTAAAAAGAACTGGGCTCCGTGTTCCACAGGTGTGGACGCCAACCTCGGGCTCTTTAGCAGTGGGGCTTCACCGTAGGAAGTGACAGAACACGATAAAAATGTACTTAGTGCAGCAAAAACTGGGAGTGAAAAATACGAGCTGCCCACCATGAAGGGATTTTGGATAAGGGCCTGGAGTGGCAGGACAAGGGGGAATGGCTTCCCACTGCCAGAGCACGGGGATGGATGGGATTTTGTGGAGGAATTCCTGGCTGGGAGGGTGGTGAGGCTCTGGCACAGGTGCCCAGAGAAGCTGTGGCTGCTCCTGGGAGTTTCTCAGACCAGGCTGGATGGGGCTTGGAGCAGCCTGGGATGGTGGGAGGTGTCCCTGACCATGGACTGGGATGTGTTTAAGGTTCCCCCCTACCCAAACCATCCTGTGATCCTATAAAAGCACATCAGCAGGCGCTGGGCTGGCTCTGGCAGGCTGGAAAAGCATTGCCTTTGGTGTGGTGTTTTCCTTCAGGATGGACACAGGCTCCTGGTAGCCATTCCCTGTATCCAGCCCCGTATTCTTGTGCTGAATCAGGCCATGAATCCCTTGGAACAGCAGCCAGAGTGTTGTGAGGGACTGTGGGGATCCCCGAGGGCTCATCCCACACACAGCTCTGCTGATGCAGGGAATGGAAACTGTCCTGGACTCCAGCAGTGCACGTGGTTCACAGACAGAACTTGGTTTGCAAGACCCAGCTGGCTGATTCCTGAGGGCAGCCTCAGGAAAATGGGATTGTGTGGTTTCCCATCTGTCAGAGGGCAGAGATCGGAGCAGTTGCAGAGCCGTGTGCTGCAGCCTCCTCCAGAATTGCCGTGCTGGTCATCCCAGATGCTCAGAGAATGAGTAGTTTCCCTGCCTCAACAAACGTGTTTTGGTTTAAAATCATAAAATATTAGGTGTGGAGATCTCTGCTTCTCAGGTCAGTTTTGAACCTCTAAGTTTTCAAGCTTCCTCCGTGACTTTGAACCTCCCCGCTATCACACCTCTGCTTGGATGAGTTTTTAGGAAAAGGACAAAAAGATTAAAAGGATTGTGCTGACAGAGGATAAAGTTTGAGAATGCAGAGATCAGCTCAGAGAAGGAGAACTCAGAGATCAGCTCAGAGAAGGAGAACTCAGAGAAGGAGAGCTCAGAGCTGCCTCCATCCCCATTTTGTGTGCGTGTGTCCCCTTGCCCCGCCAGGCCCTGTGCCTGCAGCGCAGGTGAATTCCAGAGGTAATTGCAGAGCGATGTTTTATGGCACGGAGCAGGGGAGTTGTCCAGGTTGTTCCACAGCCTGGTGATTCATCAACCTCTGCCTGGTGATATTTTACCCTCCCAGTCAGCCCACAATTAACTCGGTTACCAGAGTTCCCCTCTTCCCGCCGTGCCTTCCTCGCTTTAAGTCAATTAGTGCTTCCCAGCGCGCTAATTGCTCTGCTCTGGGCAGGCACATCCTCCCGGTGACATTCCCTTCCAGACGGGATAATCTGCAGGATTTTAGCCAGCCTGGCTCTGAGGTTTGACAGCGGGGTGATGTTTGCTGGCAGGAGCTGGGGGATCCCATAATCGGTTTCCACGGGATGGATCCCACCTGCTGATCCCAGAATATTTGGGGTGGGTTCCCTTTGTCTGGCAGGAGGAGGAGGGAAAGCACGGCCCAGCTGGGGAGATGTGGTCTCTGGGTCAGGGAGGCGCCTCAAAGGGCTGCAAGGAGAAAAATCCTTGCAAAAATCCTAAAAATCCTTTAGAGGAACAGGTGCCTGTTCCTGCACCCTTGGGAGCTCTGTAGGAAAATCACCTGTGCCTTGTTAACTCAGGTTATCCCAGCCTCTTCCTGCTTGGTTTTCCACTTTCCCAAGTTTCGGGTGTGAGGGAAGAGAGAGGGAATATTTCCTTTTATCCTGTTTATTTGGATTCTCTTCCTGTCCAGAATCAGGAGTTACAAACTGGGGTTACAAAGCAGAAATCACCAAGTGGAAGATTCCCTTCCCCTGGAAGATTCCCTACCCATGGTAGGGGCTTGGAACAAGATGAGCTTTAAGGTCCCTTCCAACTCAAACCATTCTGATTTAAAATTAAAAAAAAATTTATTTTTTTTCTGCATGAATTTTGATACTCCTGAAAATTCCCCTCTTCTTTTTTTCTCAAAGTCTGTGTTCCTCAATACTTTAATTCCTTTCCTCAGATCCACTGGCTGGATCTTGTGGACTCAAAGGAAAGGAATGCTTCAGTTATTCCCATGGATGCCTCAAAGGTCTCCTGGATGCAGGAGAGTGTTCAGCAGTTCAGAAGTGCTGAAAAGGCACCCGTGAGAGCTCCATGCCAATAAACTTCAGAAGGAATTTCAGGTGGCAGCTTTCCTGAAGGATTGGGGCGGATTGAGTGATGCACGTGATGTTGGCGGGTATTTTTCCAGTAATTGCTGGGAGACTCTTCCAGCCTAAATAAGGAGGTTTCACCTGGGCTCTGCACGTGATTTTGGCAGATTTTTGATCACTAGGATGGTCATTCCCAGTTCCAAATGCTGAAAGCCAGCTTGGACAGGGCTTGGAGCAGCCTGGGATGGTGGAAACCATCCTGGGATGCCGTGATTTTAAGGGAAGGCTCAGGATAACTGTTGGCATTCCTTGTTTTCTTGCTGGGTCTGTGAGCAGGGAGCAGCAAAACAAGATTGGGATTTCCTGCCTGAAGCCTGGGGCTTTTTGATGTGCTTGGGTTGAGCTACAGGCTTGCCTTTGGACTGAATTTGGGGTAAAATGGTTTTCATTTGGGTTTTGTCTGGGTTTTGCTTTGATGTTCAAACAAATCTGAACTGTTGCGCGAAACCTGCTTGGAATAAACTTGCAAACCCCGTTGTTGATATCATCTTCTAGGTCTGGAAGTGGGGCAGTAAAGGATTAGAACCTGATGTTTTGTGTTAAAAACACCCCAAAGAATCATCCTGGAATGGTTTGGGTTGGAAGGGCCCCTAAAGCTCATCCCATTCCCAGAAATTCTCCTGAAGTTTGTACAGGTGGCAGAGGTACAACGCAGTCCTGCCCTCATTGTTCTTCAAGGACAATTCAGGTTTCTGAGATTTAATGTTTCCACTTCCCAGCTCTCAATCCAGGCAAAGATCCACTCCATCCTTCCTTTCCATCCTTCATGATCCTGCATTTTTTGTAACAGGAGTGCACGTTAAAAAACAAAGTGGGAAGAGATCATTACAACAACGGGGTGAAAAATCAGGTGTATAAATAGACTGGACATTCTGCTTCTTCAAAATGCTGAAATAGAGTTGTTCTCACACTCTTAATTAGTTTTGTCCATAAATTAGTGTGTCTGTGACAACAATTGTCTTTCTTATGTCAAAATAACCTTGTTTTCCTGTAAAGAAATGTGGTTTTCATCCTTGTAGCCCAGTTACACAATTATTTCCAAATGTTAGAGAAGCTAAGAGTAAAACCTTTAGGCCTGTCTTGGTTTATATGGATTGAGAACTAAGGGCAGTTGTAGGAGCAGCCTTGCCTTCGGTTTAAGTGCGAAATGTTGTAACTTTTGTCTGTTCTTTCAAATTTAACAGGCAAAAAAAACCTGCCTGCAGCACCATCTTTAGTGGTATCAAAACAATTCCTTCCAAGGTGGTTCCGTGGAACCTTTCACTCACGGCGAGTGAGACCCTGAGGGGCTGGAGAATTCCTGAGGGAGCTGGGAAGGGAATGGAGAATTCCTGAGGGAGCTGGGAAGGGGCTCAGGCTGGAGAAAAGGAGGATCCCGAGGGATCTTTTCCCTCTCTGGAATTCCCTGCCAGGAGGGCACAGCCGGGGGGATTTGGGACTTTATCCCAGGGAACAGGGACAGGAGCACAGGGAACGGCCTCAGGGTGGATATTTGGGGAAATTCCTTCACAGAAAGGATTGTCCAGCCCAGGACAGAGGTGCAATCCCCTTTCCTGGGGGATTTCAAAGCCTTGTGGATGTGGCCCTTGGGGACACGGGTCAGGGTGGCCTTGGCAGTGCTGGGTGATTTTGGAGGTCTTTTCCAACCTGAACAATTCCATGGTGAATATCTGTTGCCCCAGGGCACTTTTCTACCCTCCCTTCCTCACCTCCCCACTCAAAAGCAGCGAGACAGACACCAGATTATCTCCCAAACCCTGGGGATGTGCCCTGAGGGTGATGATTACCCTGCTCAGGAGTCTAAACACGCAGATGGGAGCACTTAGCGTCATCTAATCCTTTTTATTTTTTTTTTCTTTTTTTTTTGGGAAAAATGCTGCCCCGGTTTTGTCCTGATGTGAAGAAACCTGTTGTGGCAAATTGCACTAATTCAGAGCTCAGCTTCATACGCTGAAATGGAGCTAAAAGCTTTGGAGAGCAGCACAGGCAGGAGCCTCGTGTGCCCCCACAGTGCCTCAGACCTTCTTTCCAGGGGCTGGTTTGGCTTAAATGTCATTTTCGGCTGGACTTGAGGGGTTTTGGTGCTTTGAATGTGAAGCATTTTCGTGTGTTGGGTGTGGGTTTGGAGAGTGTGGCTGCTCCTTCCTTCAGCCGGCGGCTAAAAAATTCCATTTTATGGAATCTGCTGAGCTGGAGGGACCCACAGGATCATGGATCCAACTCCTGGCCTTGTGCAGACACCCCAAAATCCACCCTGGGCAGTGTCCAAACCCTCCAGGAGCTCTTGGGAATGTCACCATTCCCTGGGGAAGAACCTTTGCCAAAATCCACCCTAAATCTGCCCTGGCCCAGCTCCAGCTGTGCTTCCTGTGCTCCCAGAGAGCAGAGCTGGGAGCTGCCCCTCAGGAGGAAGCTCCAGGCTGGGATTTGTCTCCCCTCAGTCTTTTTCTCCGGGCTGGACACACCAAGTGACCTTGTCTGTGGTTTTTTATGGCTTTTCCTTGGCTCTTAATTTCAGAGCATCAGGTGTGTGCTCATCTCCCAGCACTGTTTTCTGGCTGGGATCATCGTTTTTCCTTGGAAGTTGAGTGTCTCCATCTGCTGTGCCTGGCTGGAGTAATGAAACATCTCCTCGTTTCTGCAGTTCCCAGCTCTTTGTGGCCAGGACTCTGTGGGATAATCCCAGAGCATTATCAGCTCCTGGATCCCTGCTGCCCAGGGAAACGTGGCTGCTCCAAAACTGCTTTTTAAATCTTTAAAACTAAACCTACACATCAAAAATCCAGAAATTCAGATTAGTGTGGTACCTCCCCGAAGAGGGCACCTCATCTGCCTCACGTGGATGTGGAGCCAACCTGAGGGTGTTTGTATAAACACACAGAAATGAATTTCAAGTTTATTAATTACACCCAACAGCAGAGATGCTGCACAAGTCAAACAAGCAGAATGTCCAGCAAACCCAGGAGATGCTGGCACTGCAGCTGCTCCTCTGGGAAATCAAATTTTGGAGCTCCATGTGTGTGTGAGGGCTGCGGAGTCTCCCTGTGCAGAGCTCATTCCAGCCTGGGGCTGCTTTCTGGTCCTTCTGGTAATTATTTTATTTTTCTGAGATTATTGCAACACTGCCTGATATCAATCTAGTCTGATAACGTTCAAAATGCGCAGCACAGGAGGGAAAAATTCTTTTAGTTTCGAGAAGGGCTTTGGCTGTGGGTTTTTATGTTTCAATTTCTCATTTCTTTAGTTCAGCTTTTACTTATTTTATATAAACTATAATATTTCAGAATTGACTATTTGGCTTCATTTCTTCAAATGAAGAAACAGAAATTCCCATCTTTCCTTCCCTTCCCTGTAATAATTCTCACATTTGGAGAGATTTACAAGACTATGGCTAAAAAAAAAATAATTGTCGCTGGCACCAATGATCTGTGGGGCAGAAAACTTTAAAACTGGTGTTTATAATATTCATGAGGTACCAAAGAGCTGCAGATTTCCAGCTGATCTGCACAGACTTGAACTTGTCTTTTCTGTGGGGCAATAAGTGAAGTTAATAATTACAGTACAATTAGAGCAGGAGGGTGATGCGTGGAGCGAGGTAGGATTTCTCCCTCACTGCTCACAGGAAATGAGAGATTTGGGGTGCAGGGCTGGGAGAGTCCTGGACCCGCTGCAGGTGGATAAAATAAAACAGCAGAAAGGTTTTGGTGGAACCAAGCTGCTAATTTAACTAAAATCTGCATTTTTTTCCCTTCAGAAACAGAGGTGAAGGGCTGTCATTGCCTCCCTGGAGTGCCCCAGGCTCTGGGTATTTTTTTGTTTGGATTTAGGTGTTTCTTAATTTTTTTTATATTATAGTTTTTTAAGTTGTGAGTTTTATAATATATTAAGTTAATAAGTTAACTAGTTTCTTTTCTATCAGGCTTTTTAAGGCCCATAGTTTCTTTTTCATCAGGCTTTTTAAGGGTAAATTATGTAATTAAGAAATGTTACCGACATTATTTTTATTTGTAACTTCATAATTAATTACCTGCAATATGGACTT
>VXBU01006790.1:812-19379 GCA_013400315.1 Bombycilla garrulus | reverse complement strand
GGGCTCTGTGTGTGTGTGTGTAGAGGATTTTTGGGGTGTGTGGAAGCCTTTCTGTGAGTGTGAGACTTTTTGGGGTCGTGTGGAGGCTCTTTTGGGGGGTTTGTGTGTTTTTCTGTGAATGTGGTATTTTTCTGTGTGTCTGGGAATCTTTATATGTGGCACTTGGTGTGTGGGTGTGGAATCTTTTTTGGGGGTGTGTGGAGCCTTTCTGTGTGTGTTTTTCTGGGTGTGATTTCATTTAGTGTGTGTGTGTTTCTGGGAGTCTTTCTGTGGAGTCTTTTTAGGGTGTGTGGAGCCTTTTTGGGGTGTGTGGAGCCTTTCTGTGTGTCTGATTTAATTCTGTGTGTGTGTGTGTCTTTCTGGGGGTCTTTCTGTGTGTCATTTTGTGTGTGGAGTCTTTTTAGGGTGTGTGGAGTCTTTTTTTGGGGTGTCTCTGTGTCAGTGGGGAGTCTTTTTGGGGGTGTGTGAAGTCTGTGTGTGTGTTTGAGTGTGAATCTTTCAGAGTCCATGTGTGTGTGTGTCTTTCTGTGTGCGTGGAATCTTTTTTGGGGTGTGTGGAGCCTTTCTGAGTGTGTTTGTGTGTGATTGAATTCTCTGTGTGTGTTTCTGGGAGTCTTTGGAGGTTTTTTAGGGTGTGTGGAGTCTTTCTCTGTGTCTGTGTGTCTTTTTCTGTGAATGTGGTGTTTTTCTGTGTGTGTGAGTGTGGAATCTTTTTTTGGGGTGTGTGGAGCCTTTCTGAGTGTGTGATTTCATTCTGTGTGTCTTTCTGGGTTTTTTTCTGTGCGTTTTTATGTGAGTCTGTGTGAGTGGGGAGTCTTTTTGAGGGTGTGTGAAGTCTGTGTTTGAGTGGAAATCTTTCAGAGTCTTTGTGTGTCTTTCTGTGTGTGTTTCTGTGACTTTGTGTGTTTTCACGTCTTTCTGTGTGCGTTTTTTCAGCGAGGCTTTGTGTGGATCAGTGCTGGCCTTGGCAGTGCTGAATGCACAATGAATGCTTGGACTCGATGGTCTGAGAGGGATTTTCCATCCTTAACAATTCTAATGTTTATTCAACATCACTAAAATTAGCCTGGATTTCCTGGAGCACCATTCCCTTGGTGGCTTCTCTGCTGGATCTGATTCCCATCCGTGTGTGTGTGTGTGTGTATTTCTGTCTGTGTCTTTTTGTGTGATTTTTCTGTGTGTGTTTTTTTGCACGAGTCTTTCTCTCTGTGTGATTCTGTATTTCTGGACCCTTCCTGTGTGCAGGATGGATCTTTGTTGTTCTAAAGTTGCCTCAGCTTTCCCCTGTAAATAAACCCCGTGGCATTTGACAGAGCAGTTCTTGGAGAACCCAGACTGGGAATCCAGCAGGAATTCCCCCACATTCCCACACCTGAGTGTTGTTTTGTTGGATTAAAAACCCAGCTCTGTAGAGATGGGGCAGCTGAGAGGTGTTTTAAAAGATTTTAGTCTCATAGATGGGTGGGACACAGATGTTACATCAATCAGAAACCAAATTATTTCCTGGTTCCAGTAATTTATAAATTTTTTCAGCCTATTAGCTTTTGCCACACAATCCTGTTAATACTTTAACACCAATCACTGTTGTTTTTACCCCACGTGCTCTTGCTGCAATGCATCTTTCACAGTTCTAACTCTCCAAAATATCTGTTCTATTTTCAAGGCCATCTTTTAAAACTTATTTCCAGTTCCATTCCTCTCTCAGCAATGTCTGTTCCATTCCATGGCCTCTCTAATTCAGCACATCTCATCTCAGAGTTTGCACAGAGATGTTCAGGACTGTGTCAGCTTTCAGTCAGGCTTGGGGAATCCTCTACAAATCCATTTCTCACATCTCCCCCCTTCTCTTGATTTGAAAACCAGTATGTATGAACATACATGAGTCTCCTCCCAGTTGTCCCAACTCTGCACGAGCTGGAATTAATCCAACATCATTTCACTGCTTTGAGTGCAGCTCCCAGGAGGCGCAGAGCCCCTTCCCCAGTGATTCCCTCCCCTGCAGCCTGGATCTGCCCCGGTGCCGTGGGATCAGCCCTGGGATGGAGCCCTGCAAGTACAGGATGTACCTGTGAGCACAAGTGTGAGGCTGAGCTGCAGGAGGGGTGGGAAGCTGCTCAGACCTGCCAGCTCAGGGTGTGCCCAGAGCTGGGTTTGCTGTGATTACAGCGTGGAAAACTCGGAGCTGCCTGGGGAATCCTGCAGCAGCTGAGAGGGTGAATGTGAAGTTTGCACTTATTCGTTGCTCTGATTTTTTTCTTATTTTTTTTTACAACATAAATTCCTTTTGGGGATGTAAAATCAGGTGCTTGAAAAAAAATTGCTGTTGGATAAAACCATCCTGTCAGTGTGGGTCACTCATTCAAGAGCTGGGCTGGATGATCCTGGTAGGTCCCTTCTAAATCAGAATATTCTGGGATCTCAAGATCAGCTTTGCTCTCCGAGGTCCAATCCCAGAAATAATTGCTGCTGCTGGATTGATGTGTAGGAATGCCGTGGAGTTCATGACTCGTGGCAGGAATGGTTCCACTGGAGCTGGTTTAGATTTTTTTCAGTTTCTCTGAAGGACTGAAGTTGGAAGGATTGGCAGACTGTGCTTGGCTGCGTTTTGCCACCCTGGGTGTGAATGAAACACCCAAAAACCATTCCCTGCCAGAGGACTGACCTGTCAGTGCAGTGACCAGTGGTTTAGAAAGCTGGAATTTTTATTTTCCGTTGGAGTGGGAAAGCCTGAGGCTGTGAATTTGCATTGTGCAGTGCAATTCCCCCAAAGTGCGCCAGGCAGAGAAAATTCCCTGTGCCTGTAGCTATAGCTGGATGTTAAATACCAGCGTTATTAATCTTTCCTCACCTCAGCAGCTCTTAGGCCACGTATTAATGTGTTTCTGTGTGAGATTTAATTGCTCAGGCTTGTAACAACTCAAAACCTTAAGATCCTGTTTCCCCTTGTGACTTCAGTGCTGAGAAATCGGCTCTCTGGAAAAGCCAGTGGTTATTTGGAAACGTTTGTTTGGATCCTGTTCCATTTTCCGTGGCACATGGAGGCTCATCTGTGGGTTATGGATCAGTGGGGAGCAGGACTCGGGCTGGGGCAGGGATTTTCCAGAAGTAAACAGCAGCCAGGAGTGATGCTGGGAAGGGAATTACAAAGCCAGGGCTTGCTGCACTCAACTTGCATCATGTCATCATGTCTTAGAGAAATTACCCCAATAAAACACCTGAATGTTTGCATTAACTTAATAAAAAAAAGGTGTTTTTATAAATGAAATATGATTAGACCCATAAATAAGAAATAAGTTGCTAAATAAGCCTCAAGTAAAGGCCAAGTTTATCTTTTATTCCAGGGCTTTGACTTTCACATTGCATAAGCTCCAAGCAGCCAAGTTTATTTTTAAGAGTTAAGAAAAAAAATAAATGAAATGGTTAGGGAAAAATGTAAAAGGTCTTGACATTCAATCTGTCATCATTGTCTTCTCAAGAATGCACACGTTCAACAAAAAAGGCAAAAGGTTTTGTTGAATGACATTGATCTTTGGAGTTCTGGTTTGGTTTTCTGCTCATTAAGCTCCTGACATGGAAACAGACTTGAAAAGGCCAAGAACTGTGACATTGGATGCAGATTTTAGCATGTCAGCAGGTCTGGTAATAAAATATTCCCTGAACTTGATTTTATTACCTTTTCTTTTAACAGCAGGAACAAATATTTGAAAATGATAGACCTCAGTGCAGTGATGGGAGAGACAGCATAGGAGACATAAATCAAACCCTTTGAATTTTCCTCTTTAAAAAAGGACAGTTTTGGGAGTATTTCAGGATTCTCTTAGTGAATTCCAGGCCTTAATTTGTATTATGGGCATGGGAGCAAATTGGGCAATTAAAATACTTTAAATGTGCGCCTGCTTATTTTTTTTGGAGGGCAGGGAAAAAACCCAACCCAAACCACCACACCACAACTTGTTTGTTTGGAAAATCTGGGAAATCTTTGCCAGAAGTTAAATTCTAGGAGATTTTTATTCTGTAATAGAGTGAGACCTAGCCAATGTGTTTGTAGTGAATCTTATTTTAGTGCCAAGGAGGCACCAGGAGAATTCCCTGGATGTTGCCAAGGGAATGGACCTCAGAAAGTGCCTGGATGGAGACTGGGAAATTAGAAGAGACATCTGAGAATATGAAAGGTTGAAACCCCTTTTTTTTTAATTAACTTGTACCAAGTGCAAGAATTCAGACCATGTTTGAAACAGAGTTTTGGTCATAAATCCAAGCGTGGCAGCTCCTGGAAAAAAACCCCAGAACAGTCCCAGCACAATCCTGCTTCAATCTGCTGATGCTTTCTTTTTGGTTTCTGTTAATCTCAATTTATTTTCCCCTCTGCTTTCATCACTTTAAAACCCAACCAAACGCGTGTTCTTTTTGCTGGGTAACGCTGCTTTGAGAAAAGGCTTTTTTATTTATCTCCTTCACTTCAAAACGTGTTTCCACATTTGAAACCCAAAGCGATCTTTCCCCGGGGATTAGCTTTCCCCCAAAGACTTTCCACATTCTTTTATCTGCAGTTTCTACTCTCTTGAAGTGTCAGGAATTGATGTGGAGCATGGGCTTGTTTATTGTCTGTGTCATCAAGAAATAGAGAAGTTGTTGATTTTAATGTGTGGGGTTTTCTCCAGGCCAGGCCCAAGCAGTTTGCCTGAAGTGAGCCTTAAAACCCTGTTTTATTTCACATAAAACAAGTCTGCGGCGTCTCGCACTGCACAAAAGGAAACGATTCTTCTCAAATCCTCATTATATCCTCCTTGTTTCTAAATAAACCCCTCACCCTTGTTCGAAACGATCCCCAATTAAAAACCTTCAAACGAGATGGGATTTGTGCGAGAGGGAGAAGAGAGGCCTTGTGCTCGGAACGCAAAGTGTGTGACCTGCAGGTGTGGAATCCTCAGTAATTCCCTTGGCTCCAGGCCATGGAATCAGCCACCCTGCTTTCTGCAGCGGGCTGGGAAAATTACAAAATGCCAGCTTGGTGTCTCCTTGGCACTGCGGAGTTTCTCAGGAATCGATGCTGAGGCGATTCCGGACAGAGTCCCTTTGTTCGTCACCGAGCTGTGCCAGGAGCTTATCGGCTCCCGTGTAACGAGCCCCCTTCTCTTAGGGATGCTGCTGACAATTGTGGACTTTCATCCTGCGGTTAGTCACCTCAAAGGAGCGAGAAAAACCCCTCGATTTTTAATGGTTTTAATTGTTGTGTGGGAGCACAGTCGTTAAGCGGGGTTTTGTGAGGGGCGGGTGATGATTTCTCTGGGAGTTTCTCTGTGGGGATGAGCTTGGTAAGAAAACGGATCCAGTTAAAAAACAAGAAAAAAAACCAAAAACGAGGCAAAAAAATCCCTCAACCATGACTCTGTGCCATTTTCCTGCCCTCTTTTTCCTTCTTTCCCCCTGCATTCAACTTCATCCCTCTACTTTTCCTCCACATCCCTTTCCTGCCCTGAAAACATCGAGGCCGCGGGGTTGTTCCTCCGAGGGCAGCATATATTTTTTGATCTTCCAGTCCTCTGAGGGCAGCATATATTTCAATTTTTTATCCGTGAGGCTTAATATATCTTAATTTCTCTGAAAACTTTAATTTAATTCTTATTTTCTGTTCTCTCTCTGAGGAAATCAGAGGCTCCTGTTTCACACGTTACTACATCAGGTGATGGTGGGAATGGTTGTGATCCTTTGAAAAGGCAATTTCTGATATTTCTCCCTCACTGCTGAGTTTAGAAATCAGGGTTTTTTTAATCAGCTTTCAAAGATTGCTCCCACTGACACGATTACAAGAGATTTCCAAGATTTTGAGTGAATTAGGCATCTCTTCGTGAAATATAACAATCGTTTTTTCTCAGATTTTTCTCTAAAATGTAGCAGAAGAGGATTTTAAGTCCCAATTTGAGGCTCTGGTCTGGGGAAATGAGTCCCTGTCCATGGCAGGAGGTTGGAATTAATTCAGTTTTAACCCCAAACCATTCTGGGATTTTTAAAATGACATTTTAAATTGTAAAAAAAAAAAATAAAAAATTAGAAGTTATTTTTGGTTTCCTATAAGAAACATTATTCAGGAGTCTTTGAAATTGCTGTGAAACTTTCCTAATTAATTTATTAAAAGGAGATAAGAGAGGATTAGAGAAGATAAAATAAACCTAAGCAACCTTTGTACCCATTTAGAAAAATATTTGAACTCGTAGCTCCTCTCAGAGAAACTCTGATTAATGACCCCTTGAGCAAAGAAAATTAATCTAGAGTGATAAAAACCTCGCTGGTCACATCAGCTGTCTTAATTCCTCTTAAAAACAGTGCTGGGATGCAGCAGGTGGGACTCAGAGCCAGGAAAATCAAATGGAAGAGATTCTGTAAATGTCAAAGATGTCATATTTATTAAATATGTAAATGCAGCATTTTTTGCTCCAGAGTTTCTTGTGTCACTTTGTTTTGGACTCCGAGTTTAAGGAAAAGCACTGATATGTCAAAAAAAAAAAAAAAAATTCAACTCTATTTCTGTGCTAATCTGGTCCATGAGAAACCAGTTCAGTTTTTATGGATGTTTGAAGGTTTTTAAGGTTATTGTGAAAATGCTGGGTGTGATTATATCTGTGTTTAGAGTTACTTTTCCACTTTAAATCACTTTTTGATGGGGACTTGCAGCCTTCTCCACTGTGGGAATATTTCTTCCGTGCTCTTCGTGGAGTACCATGGAAAAAATGAGGATTAAAGTGTTATTTTTAATGTCAGAATAAGAAAAGGAGTGACCAGAATGACATAATCATCTGCATTGAAGTAAACTTACAGAAATCAATTTAAGTTGGAAGAGAAATCACTCCTTTCCATAGAATTTTTTTTCAAGTTAATTTCTGGCCCTAGAGAGGTTGATGGGAAATTTTGCTGTTTCTTTCAATGATCAGGAATTAACTTCTTTTTCAACTCCTTTTGTTGTTCTTATAACAGAGCAAAAATAAGATTTTTAATTTTTTTTCCCTGGTTTCTCTCTTCCATGATTTTCAGGGGTTTAGCTCTTAACTCCTCTCTGCTTCATTTTCATTGCAGCCTCAGTGAGGTGATTTAATTATTAACATTTTTAGTAATTTATGTGTGAATTCTTTTATTTTTTTTTTTCCACATGATGCAAGAGTAATCAGGAGTCCTCAGGGAGACAGAGTCGGTTCCAGGCACTGGAACAGGAGCCAGGAAGTGGCTCTTGTGTCAAACTAAAACCACATCAAAATGTTTGTGGTGCAAGAGGAAACATTTTGAGTGATGTTCCCACTTACAAAGAGAGACTGAGAACAAAAGGAGGTAAAAAGAGTTGGAGGGGGTGATGTAGTTTTCAAATGAGTCAGGTTAGACATGAAAATATGTTATATATTATGTATTTTATGTGTTATATATGATACATTATATATTATGCATTATTTATAATGTATTTTNAAAATGAAGCAGAGAGTAGTTAAGAGCTAAACCCCAGAAAATCACGGAAGAGAGAAACCAGGGAAAAAAAATTAAAAATCTTATTTTTGCTCTATTCTAAGAAATCCACATTGCTTTGAGTGTCCAGGGCTGTGCTGGTGTTTGCAGGCAGGTTGGGAATGTCAGGATTTCTGACTCCCAGCTCTTCTCCAGGCCTTGTTCTTCCCCACTTCCCTTCTCCTGAGGTACAGCCTCTCCTCCTGCGTTTTGTGTCTTTTCACGTGGCTTGCTGTTCCAAATCGTTGAGTTCCTGAATTGTTTGGTTGCTCTTTCCCTCGCCAGTTTCTGCCTTTTGTTTGTTTAAAGAGAATCATGGAATCCCGGCCAGGTTTGGGTTGGGAAGGGCCTTAAGGATCAGCTGGTTCCAGCCCTCCCCACTGTCCCTGGGTGCTCCAGCCTGGCCTTGGACACTTCCAGAGATCCAGGAACAGCCCCAGCTTCTCTGGGAATTCCACCCCAGCCCTTCCCCACTCTCCCAGCCAGGAATTCCTCCCCAATATCCCACCTAAATCTCCCCTTTTCCAGCTTTAAGCCATTCCCTGTGTCCTGTCCCTCCCCCCCTTGTCCCAAATCCCTCTGCAGCTCTCCTGGGATGTCAGCAGCAGAACCAGGTCTGACCCAGCAGCCTGTGCCTCCCAAAGCTGGATATTTTTTTTGGGACAGGTCCCCACCCTTCCCTAACTGCTGCCAGAACCCCTCAGGCTTTCCCTCAGAGCGGTTTGCCTTCAGCAGGAGCTGCATTTTTGCTCACCTGTGTGTCTGAGGTTCCTTGGTGCAGCCCCAAAACACGTGAGGAATGTGAGGCTGGGAGCGGCAGGGAAAGGCCAGCCTTGAATTCAAGGCAAACTGGAGTTCACTGGGAGCTCTGTGACAGCACAAAGCCTCAACTGCTTGTGAGTTCCTGCTCTTGCAGGCTCTGTTTGCAGAGGGATTTATACAGCTGGGGAGGAAATGGGGCTGGAAAAATGCCTTTCCCAGGGTTATTGTCACCTGGTGTGGAGAATTTTATGAATGAGAGACGGGATCTCTGAGTTGCTTTAGATGCTGTGATTTATTATTTATCTTCTACACAGGCAGCGTGAGTTCAGCTCACATCTTCATCTCATGGTCACAGGACCTCCAGTTACAAATCTTTTAAGGATTTGTTAACCAATAAAACACTGCCAACAAGGATATTTGTGTTTTTAACCCAATGCCCAAATATTTTGTCTTGTGAGTTATACTGCAGTGTGGGCTCTCTGAGCCAGTCAGAAATACTGCACTCTCAAACTCCTTATTACCTTTATAATTACTTCTATTTTTTCTATATCTTAAATTCTAAACTCTGAGCTTTCCTCTACACAGCTCAACATGTCTCTACTTTGACTACAAATCCACTTTTTTGCTTCTAGCATCCAAGTTTGGAGCCTTTTCCAAGGTCTCAGATCAAACCCTGTGTTTAATTCTAAGCTTTTGCCTGCAGGCCCAGTGTTCTGAGAGCTTCTCTGATTTTTGGGTTCCAAAAATCTGTGGTTGCCACCTTCCTGCTGCCTCCTCCCCAAAGCCTTTTCCACTCCTCAGATCCCCTGGCCCTGTCCCCAGGCCCTTGGGGATGCTGAGTTGCTGGATCAGTGCTAAATTCTGCCCTAAATAATTCCCCACCCTGCCACTCTCCAGGCAAAAATTCACTGTGCAAATCTTGAGGAATTTCTGTGCGATTCAGTTCTTGAATTTCCTGTGGGAAAAGCTTGGGGGTTTTGACTCTGTGCTGTACAAATGTTGTTAAAAATGTGGTGTNACAGAGATTTTGGATTTATTTTTTTTTTTTTCTATCTTCTTCCTAAATCATGGAAAAGTTTGGGTTAGAAGGGAACTCCTGGTTCTTATTTGAGCTTTCCCCTATCCCAGGTGCTGGCCTGGGACACTTCAGGGATCCAAGGGCAACCACAGCTTCTCTGGGCAACCTCCCTCCCATTAAATAATTTCCCTGGCTTTATATTAATTAATTTATAATTAATTTTAACTAATTAATTTTTTAGAAAATGCAACACAAGAACCAATTGATGTTTATTAAGACGCATTGGTTAAAAAGTAAAATCCCAACCAGAAAAGCATGATGACATTTGTGGGAACGTAGAGGATTTCTAAGGGGTTTTCACACAGTGGATGAAAAAAAAACCAACAATAATGAGAGGAAATGTCCCAGTTGTGCCAGACACACAGCACAGAGAGTTATTTTCCAGCAGCTGGGACATTTATTATGATAACTGAAGCCTTGAAACTCCTGTTCAGCATTTTTACAAACAAAACACAATATTTGGAGAGGCCTGCCCAGAGCCAGGCTCCTGTGAGGAAAGGGATTATGGAGCCACAAGCATTTGGATTCTGATTTTTCAGTGAATATCAAACCTGAAAAAGCCAAGACTGATGAGGTAGAGCAGGTTTTATATTTTAAATCCAAGATTAGAGCTGGGTTTTATCAATGGAAGCTGTGTGGGATGTGTTTCTGCAGGGGAAGTTTTTCAGAAACCCTCACAACATTTGGGATCCAACAGCAGAAATCTGGTGAAACTGGTGTGTTTAGACCCAGATTGTCTCAAAAAAATGAGAATATTTTATTCCTACCCCGTGTGTGAATTGTGGAGAACTCAAATTGTCATGCTTAGTGATTTCAAACACTTCCTAGAATGTTGCAGTGTTGCAACTCAAGCAGCAGTTGCTTTCAATTCAGTCAAAAATATCCAAAATTCTAAAAATGTCCTACAAAAATATATTTTGTTTTTTTTCAGTAAATGCAGCTTTGTCCAGGACCTTTAGCTGCTCCTGAGTTTTGTAGGGTGGCTGCAGTGATCTTTGCTCTTTATTCCATGTTCCATTTTTTAATTTATTCTTTTCCTGATGAGATGTTGGGGGTCACACTGATCCTAAGGGGTGCATTTAGATGTAATTGGAACAGGGAATTATAAAATCAGATTTCTTTGCAGCTCAGGAAAAAAAGAAAAAAGGTAACACAAAAGATTCCTGGATTTACAGGGAACTCCAGGAGAGGTTTTTTGTTTGGCAAAGGGAGTGAGACTTTGAAGGTGTGAAGAATTCAGAAGACTTCAGAATTCTGAAGACCTGAAGAAATCAGTTGAGAGACATTTCTGCTGTGATTTTTACTCTCTGGAGGCTCATCTTGGGTTTTCCTTCTCTTCCACCCCTGATTTCTGCTCCTTCCTCTCGTTGCTTCTGAAAGGAAAGGGTAAAACAGATCTGACAAGAATTATAGGAGAGCAAGGAGAATAAAGAGAAACAATGGAAGACCCCAAAAAAACAACAAATCAGGTAAGAAAGGGAGGAATTTTTTTGGACATTGGGAGAACACAGCCACACCTCCATCTCCCTGCCTTGTTCCAAGCCCAGAACCTCCAGCTTGGTGCAAAATAACAAAAATTTCCCTCAGCTGGGTGAAGAGGAACATTCCAGCTCCTCCTGGTGCCAAGGGTTTCTGAGCCCGGCAGGTACTTGTGGCACAAAGCAGGAGAATTTCACGTGGATGGGATTCTGCAGCTCTATTTATAATTAAATTGGGATTATTTTTTTTCACTCCACCCTGTTTTCCCCACCCTGCCCTTGCAAACCTTTGAAGAGAGGCCAGATGGCTGCACAGGCTGTCAAAGTTCTCCTGCTTCTGGAGCCATTCCAGGCTCAAGGAATTCTGCCAGCTCGGAGAAATTTATCAGATAGGGACAGGAGATGATCACAACAGCAAAATTGCTGCTCCTTGGGGTGTCACAGTGAGGGGAACTTGTGGAGATGCCACTTATTTTGTAAAGTTTTTTATTCAGAACGGTTGTAAATATGGAGAAAAAGCTTGATTTAGGCCCAGCTCTGCACCAAACTTACACCTTGGTGTGATGCCTGGCTAGGCTGAGCTGGGAACAGAGAGCAGGTGGAATAAAAGGATAAAAAGGGATTTATTGGAAGGATCCAGGCTGGGCAGTGCAGGAACCCCTTGGGGCTGCACCCAAGGCAAACCCACAAATGGGCACAAAATGGATCCCGGGCACCAGGCCTCACACTTTGATAGGTTTGGGTCCATCAGCACATTGGAGTTCATTGTCCAATTCCAGCTCCAGCTGATGAAGCTCCATCCTCCTTGTTCCCTCTCTTCCTTCACTGCTGTTTCCACTCTTGGGCCTCAAATTTGTCCCCAGCTGGAAAGGAATTGTTTTGTGTCCCTGCTCTGTGCAGAGAGCTTTCAACCCTGAATATGAACCCAGAACTGCTCACTGAACCAGCACAGAATGGGAAAAATATAAAAGCTAAAACTTAAGGTATCAGGTGTAAATCCAGCCTTAACTGGATTCAAGTTCATCCTGGTTTATTAATAAGGGTCCTTGTGATCCTCACCTGGGTGCTTTTCCTTCTGTTCTGGAGGAATTCCTGTGGCTCTTAATTTTTCATGGACAAAACATTTATTTTTCCTTTAATTTCAACACTGAATGGATAAATCCTGGCTTTTCCCATTCTTTAATCCCCCTAAGTTATATATTCAATTTTGAAATGAGGCCTGGTACTTGGGATTGACTTTTTTCCAAGCAGTCTGCTTCTTTTGAGGCTGTTAAATGTAAAATTCAGTGTGTATCTATAAAAACACAACATTTCTGTCTGCCAGCAAATACCACCCAGTCTGTCATGGATTAAATATGTTTAAGGTGTGCAATTATTCCTTAATATTGGAAAAATGGGAAGGCTGGGGAGTTGCCTTGCATGAGAGATATTTGCAGGTGGGAAACTGGGCCCTTCCAAATCTTAGCCTGATAATAAATTGACATTTTCCCCTGCTTGATATTGACTTTTTGGAGACTCAGACCTTATTATGAATAATGATAATTACTCGTTTACCTTTGGAATCATTTCTGTGGAGGCTCATACAACAGTTAATTAATTTCCTTGTGCCTGGTTATTGATTACTCAGATTATTTTGATTAATTTTCTCTTAGTTCAGCTGATCCAGCCCTTTCCATTATCTCATCTCTTGTCTTTGCCTCACTTCTCACGTGCCCCTTTTTTGTCTCCAAATTTGGCTTTATTCTGAAGGGCTTAAGCTGTAAAACTCTGTCTGAGTTAACTTTTTGACCCCGTTTTTGATAACAGCAGCAGCCCTCAGCAGATAGGGAACTTTATCTTTGCCCAGCACTTTGTGCTGTTTCTGCAGTGTCTGATAAGAGCTGGAGGAATTCCACCCCTGCTCCAGCATCTCCTCACTCTGGTCCAGGCAAAATTGCTATTTTTATGCTTAGATGACTGCAAAAATCAAAATATGCATGAATTTTTTTAATTTGATATTCATTCTTCATCCTGTGAGGAAAAGTAGAATTTTTTATTCTCTTCTTGGAAAATCAGTTTCTTTTTTTTACCTAAAAATCCTTCCTGCCAGAATTATTTATTGTGGTGGTGCAGACTGTGATTTGAGTTCTTTGCAATAAGCTGATGAATATTTTAGTGGCGTTTTTGCTTTCAGGACTGTTCTAAATCCATGAGATGAGCAACAGGCCCCCAGCAGTTTTCATCCTATAGATTTTATCGTTCCTCATGCTGCAGGTTTTTGTAGGGAGAGCTGAAGGACGGATATGGAGTTGGTGGGGGTAATAATTGAGGTGTTTTCATGGCTGAATTTTGTAAATTGAATTTTTTGTTGTGCCTGAAATGTGGAGAAATTTGGGATTTGCCTGAAAGTGTCACAGGCCAGGTTGGATGGGGTTTGGAGCAGCCTGGGGTGGTGGAAGGTGGAGAGGCATGGAATTGGATTTAAGGTCCCTCTCAACCCAAATTCCATGATTTATAGGACAAGCCTGGAGGAGGAAATTCCCAGTTTTCTCCCAAGTCTGTGGGTTGAGATCCAAACTCACCCTGTTGTGTTTTCCTGATGACATCCTTGGAATTCTTCCATTTCCTACTCCACTCTGTGAGGCCATAATAAATAATTCAGATTAAAGGTCAGGCTGATGCCTGGGAAGGCTGATCTGGAAACAGAGAGCAGGGGGAATAAAAGGATAAAAAGGGATTTATTGCAAGGATCCAGGCTGGGCAGTGCAGGAACCCCTTGGGGCTGCACCCAAGGCAAACCCACAAATGGGCACAAAATGGATCCCGGGCACCAGGCCTCACACTTTGATATGGACATATTAGATACATAGAAAGATAGAAATAATAAATATTGGACACCCACAAATGGGCACAAAATGGATCCCGGGCACCAGGCCTCACACTTTGATGTGAAAAATGTGAAAAATAGAAAAGCTGAAACTGAAGGCTCTCACACAGAATTTTTGGGGTGGAACTGGAAGTTGGGGTGGTGCTCTGCTGAATTGCAAGCTGTGGAATATCCATGGGGTTTTTTAGAGTGTTGTGGCGGGTGCATGTGGATAAAAATTGGGAATTATCATCCCACTCTTGGCCTCTTCTTGCACCTTTTTGGATCAGCAGATCAGGCTGGATCCCTCCCTGCAGCTGGGAGGATTTGAGGGACATCCAGCATTTCACACATCCTGAATAATTCTGGGATTTTCGCTGGATTTAACCTCTAATCTCCCTTTGCACTGAAAACATTCTCATCCTTTATCTCCTTGGGATGTGCCTTATTTCTTTCATTAAATCACCTTAAGCTACCAAGGACTTTGGGAGATGATTAATTCCCAACTGATTATTTCCCAATGAATTGGTATCTTAAGGATGTCAATTCATCTTGAGGATAGATTGGTAGTTTAAGGATACTAATATGAATTAATATCTTAAGTTAATATCTTAAATTTAATGAATTAATACCTTAAATTCTATTTTAAGAGATGGAATTCTCTTCTATCAGAGGCAGAGGAAGGAACCAGATGGACACTTTTCAAAGCTCTTCCCATCCATTTCTTTGTAGGTATTGCAATATTTAAAACATTTTAAAATCCTTTATGCAGGCACTGAGGAGTTTTTTTTTTATGGGAGCAGCATCCCTTTTTCCTGACAATTCAAGTGATTCACCAGCACCTAAATTGGTCAGGAAAATTGGTCAGGAATGTTGTCTCTGTTTTTTTTTCCCTTTTCAGTCCCCAAAGTCCATTCATGGTGGATAAGTGCGAGCCCAGAATTGCAGCATCAAGTTCTCTTATTTCAAAGGTCATTGAACCTCTTTTTTTTTTCCCTTCTGTAATAAAGTTTATTGCTTCCTCTGTCTTCCCCTGGCATTGTGGAAGGGGGAGATTTGCACTGGGTAATTTTGTTCTGTAGAATTCTTCAGGCTTAAAAAAAAAAATCCCTGAAAAAGGCCTTAAAGCTGTAAAATGTGCTGATTCATTTTTTTATACTCTCCACTAATGAATTTTTCCTGAGCCTTGTGTCCATATTTTAATTTAATTGTCTTGTGGATCCAGCCCATCCTGATTTTTCTCTTCCCTGTTTTCCCTCCTCTATCACCCCATGGTGCTCACCTCTAATTTTCAGTGCAGGAGTAATTAAAGAGGATCTTAAATTTAATTATTTAATTAACATGCATCTTCAGGGATGTTCTTTTGGAACCTTTCCGTGTTTGGGGCATCTCAACTCAAAATTTTGCTCCAGGCTGACGCTTGGGATGGAAGATCCTGAATTTGGAAATGTTTCAGGCCTTGTTTTGTTTATGTGCAGCTGTAAACCCTGGAAGGTGAGAATTGGGTTTATTTTTTTGCGTCCACTCCTGAAAAATCCATTTACAACAAAAGGAAAGAGCTCCACGCTGCCCTCTGAAACTCTTGTTTTTTTTCACGCTCCCAGAAAATGTTTGGGAAAATTGCTTGGCCTGCTTGAGAGACCAAATCCTGTAGGATTTATTCCCAGCTGGAAATTTCTGAAAGTCATTTCACCCCTAACAAAGGGCTTTTTCTGACCTGGGGATAATGGTGTAAATAATAAAAATGAATAGAGCTAACACAAGGAAATGTACTGTATTATGGGCCATAATGACCAGCTTTAAAGTTATATTTTCAATAAGGAATTTAATTCTGATGCATTTATTCCTCAAAAAAATGGGAATTCCCAGAGCTTGAAATGAATTGAGGAGCTTCAGGAAAAAAAAACAACCAAGGAAAACCCTTTCTGTAGGGTCAATATTTAGACCCCATTGGTCTAAATATAATAATAATGAAAAAATAAATAATAAATAATAATAAATTAATGTATTCAGCAGCAGCTGCCTGGATGAGCTGTGGGGTCACTCCCAGCTTTGATTTGATTTGGGATTTGATTTTTATTTGGGATTTCAGGGATTTCCTTGGAGCCAGGAGCTGCTGTGAGCATGAGGCAGAGCTTCCATCGGACAAGGAGCAGGGGGAGAAATTCCAGTGGGGTTTTTTTGGGAATTCCAGTGCAATTCCTGCCCTAAAATGGTGCCACAATGATTTTTTTTTTGGTGTTTCCGTGATATTAGAGACATTTTTCAGCTTGTTTTCCAGAATGTTCTGGTATTCTTGAGCTTTTCTTCATTTTTGGTGAAGTAAAATAAATTTGGGAAGGGAATAGAATCGCTCTGGGGTTGTGTTGTTGTAGGAAACCTGTGGGGTGGATCCATAGGGAAAAATTCCAAGGATTTTTGTGGTGTCGGTTGGAGAGGTAGGAAATGCTAAAGGACATTTTGTTTGGACCCTCACAGCAAAATAAAACCAGATAAATGTAATTTCTCTTTTCTCCCTCTCCTTTCAGCACAGAATGTGGGTTTGCATCAGCACGGACACAATCCCAAACCCTTCAGAACTTGGGAAAACTTCCTTTGGAAAAAAAATTCCATGGAATAAAACTAGGAAAGGACTCAAAACTGATTATTTTTATTTTTTTAAATCCATTTTTCCCCCTCAGGTTCCTTTGGATTTCCTGATCCCTTGGGGCCACTTCAGGATTTTGGTGGATTTAGGGTTGGAATTTTAGAACTGGAATTTTAGGATTGGAATTTTAGGATTTGAAGCAGACCTGCCTGCCAGCCCTTCCCAGCAAATCTTTCCGGGGTGGGTCTTGATCCTAAAATTGAATTTGGAAGGGAACACGGTATTTCTTGGACGAGTGGAAATCTTGTAGGTTCTTGTTGGTGCTGTTTGAAGTGGCTCCTGTTTCGTTGGCTGGAATGAGAAATGGAATTCTGTGCGCAATTTTTAACACTGGGCAGTGTTAAAAACAGGATTTCACTTGGAAATAAAAGCCAGGGATATTTCTGAGGTTGAATTTCACTGCCTGAAAACCTTTGTTTTCCATTTAATTTGAATGAATATGTAGAAATAATTTAAAATTTCGTGGTTGTGTTGGAGCAGTGTGGTTTTGTCCCACCTTTATTCTGTTGGAAAATAGGTCTGGAGTGTGCAGGAATATCTGGAATATTGCTGAATAAGAGATCTCTTCCTGATGTAGAGCTAAACTTGGAGAAGAAAAATACTGAAAATCAGAATTTTCTCTCCTGTGTTGGGTGGTCACTCACTGGTTGCCAATAGTCAGCTCCTCTGAGGTACTTGATTAAATATTCTGCATATTTAATATTGTTAAACCTGAATATTCTGTACATTTAATATAGTGAAACCTAAATATTCTGTACATTTAATATTGTTAAATATTCTGTAAATGTAACATTGTTAAACCAAGTCTCAAGGAAAGGAAAAAATGCTGCTTATTCCTTTAATCTCTTTTTCTCCAGAGCCATATTAAATTCCAATTAAATTCCAGTTTTGCACAGGTGAGGGAGAGATTTAAACCAGGTGGAACAAAAGCTGTTCCAAACTCAACTTTTGGCCATCCAGAGCTTTGGCAAAGTGCAATTCTTGGAGGAAATGGAAAACTTGGCAGAGGGGAATCAGAAATTTCATCTCATTCATGAATTTTTAGATAAATAAATTATTTTCCACACGGGGAAAACCCGTCTATGCACGATAGGGAATTCTGAATTTTAACCTAAATATCAGTTTGAGCTGTGGGAGGAATTTTTCACTTTTAATTCTGTTTTTTCCTCATAAATCCATCATTCCAGTGATGCTTCCCAGGTTTATCATGTTCATCAGGGATTATTTTCTTTCTGGAATCAGTTTTGTGTTTGGTGCAGTCTCACAATTCCCTGCCAGCCTCATCCCCCGAGCTAAATGATGTTGTGCTTTACTTTTACAAGATCTCAGATAAAGAATGTGGTAATTTCTCATCATTAAAGCCAAATTTGGTTCCAAGTGGGGCTGTGGGCGCAGCTAAAGGAAATTGGTGGTGTTTAAAAGTCCAATTGATGAGTTCAGCTTGATTCTGTCACTGTTACTCTTGGAGGAAATGGAAATCTGGCAGAAGAAAATCAGAAATTTCATCTCATACATGGATTTTTAGATAAATAAATTATTTTCCACACGGGGAAAACCCATCTATGCACGATAGGGAATTCTGAATTTTAACCAAAATGTCAGTTTGAGCTGTGGGAGGAATTTTTAACTTTTAATTCTGTGTTTTCTCCTCATAAATCCATCATTCCAGTGATGCTTCCCAGGTTTATCGTGTTCATCAGGGATTATTTTCTTTCTGAAATCAGTTTTGTTTTTGCTGCAGTCTCACAATTCCCTGCCAGCCTCATCCCCCGAGCTAAATGATGTTGTGCTTTACATTTACAAGATCTCAGATAAAGAATGTGGTAATTTCTCATCACTAAGCCAAATTTGGTTCCAAGTGGGGCTGTGGGTGCAGCTAAAGGAAATTTGTTTAATTTTTTTTTGTATAAAAATCCGGTTGGTGAGTTCAGTTGATTCTGTCACTGTTCCTCTTTGCCCATGTCTGTCAGTGCAATGTAAATTCTTTTTTTCTGGGGTGTGTCGTGCTAAAAATAACACGCTGTGAGGCAAAAAGTAAAAAAATAGACTTAAGTCAGCAGGAAAGAAAATATATAAACTTCCATAGCCAAGAGTTTTAAATTTGGACATCTGCAATAATTTTTTGAGGGGGTTGAATATGTCAAAAGAATTTTTTTCAGATTTTTTATTTATGTATTAATAAAACAGAGTAAATTAATATAATATTATTTTATTTATATATATTGTTTATTATATTATTATATTATTTATAGAAATAATTAGAAATATA
>VXBU01006789.1:172816-315286 GCA_013400315.1 Bombycilla garrulus | reverse complement strand
AACATCCCAACCCCCCACAGGCTGTTTAAAAACAAACCAGAAAAAGCTGCCCAGGCTCTGAAAGTAAAGACATCTTTACATGGAGATGAATATTGCCTCTCCTTCATGTATGCATGGCCACTGTTTCCATTAGTTTTCTCATGTAAATAAACTTAATGAAAGAGGGAAGAAGAGATTTACTGAAGGTTGCTTATTGCTGTAAAACTAGAATTTGTTTAAGCAGGCTTGCAAGCTCAGAGGTGGGCATGGTACGTTAGTTATTCTGTGACTGCATAATCTGATAACTTGAATAACAGTCAGAGAGCCCATCTATGTGAAAGTCTTCCCTTTAGTTTCAAAGAACAGGTATTTTAAAAATCTCTTTTTAAAAAAGGAGCCGGCACTTCAGCTGCGCACCTATTTCCTTCCTGTGGTCATGGGCCCATCTGCAGATTTGAAACTGTCCATCTTTGTGATTGCTCCATTTTCCTCAATCCCTTTGATAGGTCTCCTATAAAATGCATTAACTAAAGATTTTTTGAGCATGTTGGCGTGGCTCAGTTCTGATGGCATTGATTTTTCTGAAGCGATTTCATTGTTTGGTGTCAGTGTGTCTGACACTCACTAGGTTTTCTCTAAATAAAAGGGAGCTTGGATTTCTGGTGTGTGCACATGGGAAATAGGTGTGAGGGAGACCCCATGGAGAATGTGCAGGCACTGCAGATGTGGGGTGCTGGGTCAAGGTGTTGGTTTGGCCACACTGCAGCCCTCTCTGCTCGTCTGCCAAGCCCTACCATGTGAAGCAGAAATTGTCCCCTTCCCACTGCCCTATGTAAATTATTCCATGGGTGGGGTTACACAGCCTTTCTTAAGCATGGCTGGGCAGGACCTGTCTTTACAGTCTGACCTAGTCTAATGTTCTGCCAAACCGGAAGTGTTGGCGTGTAGCTGCCACCTTCTCTTCATCGGTATACAGTTTCTGTGATTTATGAATCATGAAGTATGAAAATGAAAAAAGCCCCACCGTGATGTGCTTTTGGCATCTTATTTCTTTTCACGGACTTCTTATTACACTTTGACAGGTGTCTGACACGAGAAACTGTCACTACTGTGATTTAACCTTGGTGTACCACTTCCAATTTCAATGCCTAGGACTGTGAAACAATAGAACTCATCTCAGCTGTTGAAATGTCAATAAAATTGCGTTTAGTTGTATGTGTTTAGAGGTGCTCTGTATTTTGCAGATCTTTTTTATCCTCTTGCTCAGAATAGAAGCCAAATTTGTACACATTTTTGTGGTTTTTAGGTTATCTTTTATGCAAATTTTTTTCAGAGAAGCCAGCTCAGACCAGTCTGATGTTTTGCAAAGAACTCAGTGAAATAGAGACAGTTGCTTGTTACTTCCTTATATAATTGTAATTTGATTCATTATAATTACCTGAGCTGTTAATACCAAAACACTGTTACATTAATAAATGTGAAGCAATCCAAACAGGTATTTTTCAGATAATTTATTCCCTCAGAAACCTGCAATGAGTCAACCACAGTCTACTTGGGTGCACCAATTTAATTTTATTTTCCAATTCCCGGAATTTGTGACTAACAGAAAAATGCCTCTTGGTCTGCCTGTGACACACTGGGGACCTTGGCAGTACCTGGGGTGGGTCTGCCCTGCCCTGTGGTGCTGCCAGAGCCGCTCCGCTGCACAGCGTCAGGTGAGGTCTCTGCTGTGCTGCAGACAGGGGCACCCAACAGCCGCAAACCTGGGCTCCTGAGGCTTCTCTGCAGCAGAATCCTGGTTTTATGAGGCTGAGTCCAGGCCCAGCAAGTGGCTGGCCAGGTTTCCAGGCTGCTTCCAGCATTGCTTCCTGCAAAGCGAAACGTGCTTGGTGCTGATGGAGGAGCCCCCAGTCCAGGTCGTTAGTGATCGTGGCAGTGCGAGTCCTGCCAGCCCAAGTCTGGCACTTCAAAAATGTGCTGCCCTGTGTCAACCCTACAGTATCAAAGATGACACTGCTGTCACTCAGCAGTGCTGGTAGGTGCTGTAGAACAGGCTGTCATCTGGGCTTCATTGATCACACTAAGCAGCTTCTTTACTTTCAATTACTCACGGATGTCAGGAGGAGAAAGAGAACACTAGAGAGGTATTATACATAGTGGCACTTCAAAGGTGATTACTCTTTCTTCCCATCAATCATGTTAAGGAAATTCTCCTAGTGCACTTAATAATCCTATTTTCCTTTGAAGAAAAGAAGTCTTGATTCGAAGCTAGCCATAGAATTAACACTGTCATTACAGATTTTTGAACTCATTAGAGTGTACTTAGGATGCCTGAGATGTAATAGATTTGAAAAGCAATATCGGCAATGATGGCTTCGAGTGGATAACAATTTTTTCCCAAAATAAATCATGAATCAACTCATCATTACTTTTTTTCCTAGATTTTCATGTAAAATATTTCACAGTTCTTTAGTTGTGTGATTCATGAAGGGTTAAAATTAATTTACAGAAATAATATAAGGACACAATATAACAAATAACATACATAGCATACATTTTAATTGAATGCAAATTCTTCTATATGATTTCCTAGCCTGTTGTGGTGATTCAATTTTCTGTTGCTTAAATCATGGTACCTACACACTTAGATTAAATTCAAGACTCAAGTACAATCAATCTATACAGAGGGTTTTTTTTACTTTGAAATCAATAGATTTGATAAGTGTGGGGTGGAGCAAGATTTGAATCTTAATAAAGATAAGGGATTTATTGTCAGCCTTTTCGAATAGGTTATGCCTGTTCTCCTGGCACTTTGCAGAGAAAAAACTGTTTGCTGAGAAATGACACTGACTTGTCTGCAGCTGGAACATTGAGGTGATGCGTGTGGTGCAGATTGGAAAACTTTGCAAAGGACTAATGGTTCACATCCCATGGCTCTTGTCTTGCAACGAATCTCAGCAGAGACTGCTGGGTGTACTGCAAAAAGTGGGGTGCCTCCAGTAGGCCTTTTCAATCAAGTCTTCCAACTTTTTTCCAGTTCGCTATTTCCTTTATTTTATAACCTTTTCCCAATTTATCCTGCAAGTCTCAGAAAGCACCAGCCCCTTGAACTTTGTAGGGACCACTAATGACTGTGTAAGTGAGCCCATTTGATTTCCCCTTGGGCTTGATTACCTATCTGACAGAGCAGAAGCTTCCTGAGGGGTCAGAGAGTCTGCGGGAGAAAAAATTCAGACAAATCAAGAGAACTTCAAACACATCCCCTTGCTTCATCCCCCAGGCAACATATGTGAGTCCAGCAGCGTTTTGAGTTAGGAAAGGAATTGCTCACTTTGAGAGATTTCATTTGTTTTTCCTCTCCAGACTCAGCATGGTTTGAACACTACAGTCAAGATCTTCTAGTAAGAATGTTTGCAGTTCTGAGTGCAGCTGCTGGAAAACATTTTCTTTTTTATTTCTGCATGAAGTAAATTAATGGAAAATACAGCTGACTGCTCTGTGGTATGACCCCAGGATCACCAAGATTGTTAGGTTTCCTGGAACACCTAATCTGTCATAAACCTCTACCTGCTGTACATAGTTAATTTATCTGTAGAAAGGTGCCACCCACTTTGTCCTTCATTTCTAAAGTCTTATCATCATCATCCTTGTGAGCAGGGCATTGTGTGTCAGACTGGCAGCTCAGGTGCTGAGACACAGATGAGATGGTTTTCCCAGTGTCACAATAGGGAATCAGGCTGTGAATAACAAAAAGTGTCCATCCCCTACTCACTGCTAGATGGAAAGACCTCAACAAAGGACAGTGTTTGGAGAGAAATCATTTGAACCAGCATTCTTGACAGCTTTTGGTTACAACACATTGAACTGTTATAACACAAGCACATCGCACCAGTTGGGCAGAAGTGTGAGTGTGAGATCTGCAGAAGGCTGAAAACATTCTCAGTGTATCACAATTATAGCCATCGCAGCACCCAACAACACTGTGAACACACAGGGTTGTGTAACCTGCGAGTTCTCACACCTTCCCTGTGTTGGGGTAGATTTTGGATAAAAATAGGAGAGCACAGGATAAATCAAAGGGATTTGGATTGCCTCTCTCCTTGATGAGGTTCCATTTTTGTCTTGGTCAGCTCAGGACAGTCTGAAGTGAGAATCAAACCCTGCCTTTGATGCAATGGTGAAATGCTGTAATCACTCTCTAATGTATTGAATTTCTAAAATCCATTGTTTTTCAAACTGTTTTGGTTGCCTGTAACTGCTGGGAGCAGCTGTTCATCCAGGGCTGGGGACGAGGACCTGCACCCAGTGATTAGTGGCTTTAGCAGCAAAGACTCATTCTCTGCCCCTGAGAGTTCTGCCAGTGGTGGTTTGTCAGTGCTTTGTGATCCTTTTGAAATTTTCTGCCTCTCTCTGGGGAAAGCCATTGTTTTTCCACGGTTTGATAAACACTCAATGAATCTGTTTGGGCTCTGTTAACAAGTAGTTGGCATGAAAGGTGTGTGGGGTTCAGCAGAGAGATTATTCTGCCAATCTGCAGCAGATCAGTGCTCCCACAGCTGCCTCTGCAGGAAGCAGAGGAAGAAGCCAAAGATCTCAGACTTCATTAATTTCTGTTATTGGCATGGCCTGTACTGGCAGATCCCTCTGTCACTCAGGATGGTCTTTTCTGATGTCATGAGTGTTAGGGAAGAAAACATCAGGCCCTTGGTATTATTCGTATGTGTAGGGGGCCAATCAAACATACACACTTTTAACAAGTTTATTTCTTTGATTGGTTTTTTGTAGTGACTTTCAAGCATGGTAAAAGCTTAAATCTTAAATACAATCTTTAAGTTCTTTTAGAGAGATATGAGGATATTAACCAGAAATACATAAAACCAAGGCAAAACTACTTGCCTGAAGAAAATGTGATTCTGATGATCAGGCTAATAAACACTTTATCTTGTCCATGGGCAATTGGTGAAATACTCTATGGTCAAGGAGGCCGAAGATTGTTTCTGCAGTCATCCAGAAATACCTGACAATGAGGTACAAAATAGTAAACAAATACCTGTGTGAGCTGTCCTTCACAGCCAGGGTTGGGTTGGAGTCATTGCCTAAACATGTAAGAAAAGACCAGTCTCTTGATTCAGGTGGAATTTGCAGGCTAATAGGCCAGGGGCAAAAATGCTGTTTAAAGTATGGAGTGACTTACACTGCTTAAAATGATGGGGAACATGAATGATTAGAATTATGTCTTTTGCTTTCACTTTGTTACACTTTGATATCCTCCTACCTTTGGGACAGGCATACATCTATTTTCTCTTTCTGCACCAGTGCTGAATACACGGCTGACTGCTTGCTCTCTCTCAGCAAAAGATGAGACATGCCTTAAAAGAAGGCACTTAATTATGGGCCTTACAATACAAAATTCTGTTTATCTTTTGGGGTTTTTTTCCCCTACTAAAATAAGAGAGATGACAATTGGTTTGTGACAATTGTTTCCATAATAATTATAGTTGCTACCTTTGATGAATGCTTTCCGTGGAGCTGGGTCTGTAGTAGTTTCTGGTTTAGGGTTAATGAGAAATTGCATTTTAAAAATATCAGAGAAGCCTTTTTTCCCCTAGATTTCACTTTTGGGAATTAACCCAGATTGTATTATCAACATAATATATCATTAAAATAATGACACTAAATGATAGTTTACAATGTTCAGTACACACTCAAGTGGAAAAATATAATTAGCACATCTCTATTGCAACTCTTTATTAGTTGGTTTAACACCAGTGTAGATTCTGGTAAGGGCCCTAAATCACAGACTCTGTCACTGCAGTCCTGCTGCCAGTAGGTACTTGCAGCCCTTAGATGAGAATTACCAAGTTTTCTGTGCCACTTGCTTTTCTCAACCCATAATCAGGGGTTATATTTTACTGTGACTCCTAGGTGGCTAGAAAATGTTGCAGGATTCAGGGGGAGCCATAGAAATGAGTTACAAACTGCAGTGGGAGCAATCTTCAGCTCTTTTCCATGCCTTTTCCTTTTTTCTTTATTGTCTTTTTAACCCTTGAATTACTGCTTCTTTAAAAGAGACAGCAAAATGAGAGGGTGGGACAAGAAAATATTGACAGATGACAGCAGAGAAATAGGTGGGGGAATGAAGAATAAATGGACAGAAAGGTTCTAGGCAGATAGAACAATAATGGAAGCAGAAAGAAGGAGACAGGATGATGTCTTCAGAAATTAAATGAAATAAAGCCTTCTGCCCCCATTGGCCTCATGGTGACCCTGAGTTGCCAGCCCTGTGTTGTTATTTTGCAAAGCTTGTTTGTGTGTTGGGATTCACAAGCACTGGTCTGATCCAGGGCATACAGGAAGCAGCAGATTTGCCAGTGAGCTCAGTAGGACCAGTGCTTGCCTGGTCCTGGTTGATAAAACCCCTACATTTTAAAAGACACCATCGCCTTGTAACTTGCATTTGTGCGCAAAGGTGATGTCCTGCCCTTGCATCCATAACAACTTGCTACAAAAACACAGGGAAATTACTTGTAAAAATATAGTTTTCTCATGCAGTTGTCATTGGTGAGATTCTTAAGCACAATTCCTGGCTTAAAATTAGCTAGAGGCTTAAATCAGTAGAATGGCTGAGAAGGTAGCCAGCATCTGGAGTTTAGCAGACTGTTTCTTTAGGAAGGAGAAGCTGATGAGCCAGACTAGATTTCTTTGCAGCCATCAAGTTTATTCACAAAGAAAGCACCCTGTGATCCCTTTCTCCAAGGGACAGCAGATAGCAAGACTACTTTTCTGTGAAGCCAAGCCTTTCTTGGTTAGGGCTTTAGTCAAAGGCTCTTTCCTGATGTCTAACCTAAACTTCCCCTGGCATAGCTTAAGATTGTAACAGTGGCTTTTTGTACCAGTTCAAAAGCAAACCAGTGAGAGATTCCAAGTCACAACTACAGTTTTGTAGGAAAATTAAAATAAAGGCAGAAAACAGTGGTTTAACCTGCCAGAGTCAGGATACAACCTGACCCCCTGTTGGTCAGGGTGGTGGTAGCAGTCCTGTTGGAGTGAAAGATGGGGTTCTGTTGAAGCAGTGACCCTGTAGAAGGGTTTGGTCTTCCTCTGAAGGTGGTTATGGAGCTTTTGTCCTCTGGGAATCCAGTTGGTAGTCCTGCTCCTGCTGTTCCAATTATCAGATTATATCCAGGTAGGAATGCTTGGTTCCCCTCTGGGCAGGGCATCTCACAAAGGGATGGTGTAATTTTTTGAGTCATTCAGTAAAGTTGAGATGGCCCCCAGAGGGAGTTATCAGGGATGTGTCATGGAAGAGATAAAGAGCATTGCCTCACAGCTTACAAAGATGGTAATAGAATCCATGCTTTTGGTTACATCTTGCATTGTAACCTAAGACGACTCTTCGCTCAGTTCCTAAGTTTCTAGTAGGGCAGGCCTTTTCTTCCTGCCAAAGCACCAAACAAGATGCAGGAAATCCATTAAAATAAAAACGAATGTAGAAGTGATAATTTCAAAGTTTCTTACCTAAAACGAATCCTCCAAATGTCTCTGCTCTTGTAATGAATTCAGGAAGACCAGAACCATTGTGAGGATACACTGTTTGGTTGGACATTATTTCTGCCACAGAGAAGCCTCCCTTAGCATGGGGGTTTGAGATACGTGTCCATGTTGGTGCAGATATTGCTCATCTATACTCTGCTTCTCCTTGATGCATCTTTGAACTAGTCCAAAACTCCAGGTTTAGCAACACCTATGCTGCCACCTTTTATGCATTTTCTGACAATGCAGAAGGAGATGAGAAAAGCACCAAAATTGGCTGGTCCTCTAATTATATGGAGGTGTCAGGCCTGGATTGTGCCTCTATTAAGCTTTTCACTTCAGCATATAATACTGATGTTGCCATATCCTCCTGCTGATTGCCAGTACTTCCTGAAAACCATTGAGCTGGAAATTTGTTCCCTACATGTTACTGGTATCAAAAGAGTAGCACAGATAGAAAATCCATTCCATCCATAGTTGGGCATTTCTGATTCAACTGAGGTTCCTTTCATGACTCATTAGGACAGCACAGGAAAAGAGGCATCCTAAAATCAGGCGTAAGCACTTATATTCAAATCAATACTGGTTCTTCAGGCTCACAGTAAATATGTTGTTCCTAATAAGATGACCCTGAACCTTCAGAAATGAACTGGAATTGTACAGCCTCATTTTCTGTGTATAGTAATAGGTCAGAAACCCTAATATATTACTCAGGTCTCTTTCTGTATCATGATCACATGAGATGATCTTTCTTATTTCCCCTTTTGCATTGCAGAAAACTAATTTGAAATATAATTATGTTGCTTCTGGAGATCAACATAGCTGTTGGGTTGCAGGGTGCTCACCATTTGCTAGGTGACATTGTGGGATATTATCTCCTCATCTGTCACAGTCCCTTCCTCCCTCATCCTTGCACAATTCCAGCTGATATCCCAGCTTCTGCCTGGTGAGCCTGCATGGATAATGATAGCTGTGAGTTTACGCTTGTATGTTTTTGTTTTATTTCTCTTCATCCCAGGTCAGCAATGATTGCACAATGCTACCTTAATACAGGAAGAAACACAAAGGTTTGTAATCAACCCGTGGTTCTAGCAGCGCAGAAATTGGAGTTGTTGTATTCAACAATGCTTTTAATATTTTTTTCGGGAAGGATTTTTTAAAAAGGTCACTTGAAAATGAAAGCTTATTTTTCTTTTCCTTTTTTAAAAAAGCCCTAATGTTACATTGGCAGAGGGAGGGTGTTTTAATGAGAATGGTTCAGTGAGGATGCCTGCTTTTCTACAGTGTATTGCCTGATGATTTGATCCCATTTCGATCTATGAAAGAATCACTTACTTGTCATGCTAAAAAATAGAGGGGTTTTTTTTCAAGAGCGCAACTTTCTGACACCTGTCTATGCTTTGCTGTTTCCTTTTCTTATTTTGTTGCAGGTAAGCCTTGATATTTCAGCTGTTTTTGGTTTGGTTTTTTTTCTGAAGGAGCTTGCAGGAGGAGCAGTTGCAGTGGTGTTTCTGTGGTGCACAAAGAAGCAGCTGAGTGGTGGTGAACGTGGAGCAGGGAAAAGCGTACTGTGAATCTGGGGGGGTTCACACCCTGGAATATATTAACATATGTAGCTGTACAGTTTTCAGGGTTTCTTGAGAAAAACAGGAAACATTTTCACTTGAAATATTACTTGTTGTATGTCCATGCTTCTGCTCGAAGAGATTCTTTTTGGTTGATTCTTAGAAGTAATTGGCGCTGCATTTAAGATCTTTAAATATAGACAACTCTTCTCCTCCTCAGGAGATGAAAGCCGTGCTGAAAGATATGTCTTTGAGAATGAGTTTCTGCTGTTAATGGGTCACTTGATGTGGTTGTCCTAAGAACCAGCCAACCCTGCTGTACTGAAATTATACCTTTCTGAAGTTGGGAAAACATGTCAATATGTGTACTAAATCTTGCAGTTGGAAGAAAACAGTCTGTTACTTCCAGTCTTTCTAGCTCTCTGTGGGGAGAAAAAAAATAGAAGACCAAAATCCTAGATAAAATCATGGGGAAGTCTCAGGAATGCCAGTCTGTAGTTTATCCTCTCTACTTGGTGTAACTTTATTGGCTGGCTTGGCAGCTCTGCATGTACAATGGGCCCAGTGACGAGACCAACTTGACCTCGTTGCAACAAATGTCTGTTTCATAGCCGGTGACTCTAAATTGTTTCAATTGTTCGATGGGAAAGAGAACATCTTTTGAGTCCTGCTCCATAACATCTGCTGTTATCTAGAGCACATGCCATTGGTATGGGAGCCATTTCCTAGGGCTTTTTCAAATCTTACAGCTTCCCTATCATGATGGCTGCAACATGTGCCAGAATTACATAAAAAACACTCCAAACACATTTCAGGTGTTGTTTAATCTGTTCTCTGTCCCAGGACTTGTCACCTCTGCCTTCATCTCCAGTTCAAGATCCCACAGTCTCTTTGGAAACATCTGCATTGAGCCCTGCTTGGTACCCCTCAAAAGAAACATTTCCTTTCCTCTAGAGGTCCCTTTGTGCTACAGTTTAAATTCATCAGGTTTTCTGGCCAGACACACCAAGAGCAGTGTTTCCTCTTTGCAATAGATCTATACATACCTGAAGATTATTAGGTTCAGGTATTTCCTTCCTTACGTTCCTGTAGCCCATTACCAGTGATGTCATGTAAGATTTTTATCTAAAGCCTTCAGCACCCTCCCTAGGCAGAAGAAATTTTCAAGAGCCCCGTGGTCACTGATGTGTGACTCCTCATTGTAAATGAACACCACTAATATAGGTGTTGTACATGCTGACCAGAACCTGATAAATGGAAAAAGTAAAATTCCTCTGTTCTCAGCTTTATTCTGTCCTTCCCATTACAGGTTTAAATGCTCACATCTTCTGGATGTTCTTACACATAGCATGAAAGAAATCCCTCATTGGGATTTCTTTGCCAAGATGTGCAAGATCTCTTTAATTCTGCAATAATTCTCTGCAAGCTCATTACGTCCTCCTGTGGACAGCTGATATGTATTGGTTGCTTCAGCTGTGCCAGGATCCTTTGCCTGCATTAGCAGACTTTGAGTTGAGAGGCATTTTGGTTTTATTAGTGTGTGTTTTCCACTCACCTGCTTACATAATATCGTGCTTATTTGCTGTAATGCTACTGAAAATCTTTCCTGCCACAAGAAGAAAAGTGAAAAAGGCAGGAACAGCAGGGTCAGTATGGACACTCCTGACAGTACACAACTCCCTGGAATTTTTGCTGCTTCAGTAACCGAGTACCTTAATATTTTAACTTGCACCACATTATCTGCTCTGTTTCCCAATACTGGCATCAATGTGTTTTTCATGTTTTTCATTTTTTTCTTTTTTTCTTTTTTTTTTTCCTCCCTGGGTGCCAATGCAGCATAATGTGCTGTCCTTGCTGTTTTTGCCTACAGCAGAGTAATTTCAATATGCCATTCTTCCTTTGGCAGAACAGGAACAGATGACACTCATAAAACAGATCTTTGCATTAGTCCCGAGCCCTTCTCCCACATTCCTGGCACCAGTAAGATTTATTATTCTTCTAAATATCTCCTGGCAGGCTACTTGGAATGTTGGAAAAATCATAATAAAACATTTTAGTCTGAGCACAGACAGCATGCTTTGCTGCCCAAAAAGTATGGTAAACTATATTCTTCTGCCTGTGAGGCAGACACTCAAAGGAGGTGTATAATAAAATTATGGATAAGTAAGATGCTGTGTGGGCCCTTAGGTTTGATCTACAGTCCTGGTTGAAATGGAGAGGAAACCCATTATTTAAGCTAGTGCAGGAT
This sequence comes from Bombycilla garrulus, assembly GCA_013400315.1. Taxonomy (NCBI): domain Eukaryota; kingdom Metazoa; phylum Chordata; class Aves; order Passeriformes; family Bombycillidae; genus Bombycilla; species Bombycilla garrulus. The sequence continues at coordinate 303,961 of VXBU01006789.1, read as the reverse complement.
CTCTAGGCTCCTCTGTTATTATTGAAGGTCCTGTTGCACCATCCCTATGGATCTGGGAATTGCCCACAGAGCCCAGGGGAGGCTGAAGGATGAGATGGTGTGAGATGGTGTGATGTGCTCTACAGTGCCTCTGCTCAGCACTTCATCTGAGACACCTTCTCTTTTCCCTCTGCCTGTCCCATGCTGCTCTTTTACTAAGGTTGGATAATTATTAACAAGTTACACACACACACACATTATATATATATATATATATATANTCAATGTGTTAAATATGTGTGTGTGTGTATATAAAGGTCATAACCTGGAAGCATCTGGACTTTCTATAGAGTAAAAGCAAATAAAAATATTGGAGACTCTGTAACTTCCAAATCCAGAATCTGCATCATCCAAAGCAAAATTGAAAGGGGTTTTTTTAGGTTTGTTTTTTTTTTTTTTTTTCCTGTTTCTTTTACTAATTTGACAATTCCNCTTCTGCCAATATGACAATTCTGCTAATAAATACGGTGTTCTGGAATTGCTATATAAATGGAGTGTATAAGTAAAACAGTTTTGTAGTCTCAAGACAATTTTTTTTAAAATTTAGGATCAACAGGGGTTATCTCAGTTGGAAGCTAAGTTTGGTACTTGATCCACTGGATGCTTTGATCCACTGCAGATTACTCAGAGAAAAAAAAAAAAATAACTCAAGAGCCAGTCCTGCTGAAGGAATCAGAGAGAAAATAATTTGCTGCTCATTGCACCATTACCCCAAAGATTTGTCTCAGGATCACTGATGCTGGGCTGGGTTGTGCTTTTCATGTAATCTGTTTCTGACCTTTCTGTCTTTCAAATACGTGACTACACACCTAAGTTAAATGATATTCAGAAAACTTATTTTTGTTTGTGTGGAGGCATAGCTGTGTTCCAGGGCAGGAACCTTTTGCAGTTTTTTTCCTCCTGAGTTTGTAAGTGAGCTCAGTGATCTCCCACAACTATCCCAAATGAAGGGCAGCTGTTATGGTCATCACTCTCAGCAAGGTTCCCTGCAATGCACCATAACATTAATAGGTTGTACTCACAGGATATTTCCAGTACAACAGACACAACATTGGGTTAATATATTAATTTAATGGGAGCCCAGAGGGAAATGAGATAGGGGATGAGAAAAGCCTCTGCAAATACGACAAGATGTTGATTCCCACTGGTAAACCTCTTTTGGGTAATAGTATTAGAGACTGTAATATCCTCTCTGCTGAAATAAAACAGTTTTCCTGTCCCCAGCTGCTGTGGGTTGAAGAGTTGACGTGGCTGGAAGAGCTGCTCTGACCAGGAAGGCCAGAGAATGTCTGCTCTGCTCAGACATGTTTATTCAATATTGCTGCAAAATGCAGGATGCTCTCTTTTGGCAGTGTGCAGGAAGGTAGGAGATCCGGTGCTGTGTGAAATCCAGTCATGATAAAATGAGGTTTCAAGAGCCATGCAAACATTGTCACCTTTGTAAAGCAGCCTTTAAAACAAGCCAGTGCCGATGGACAAACAGGCAGCAGTCTGATGCACCCTGTGGGGCCCTGGAAAATGGGTGTGATGGTTTCAGTTTTAGAAATTTCTTTCAGTTATGTGACATTTCAAGGGAAATCATAGAGGTAATGAGAGTGGTCTGTTCCTTTTCCAATGGTCCTAATTAGGGAGCTGCTGTTCTTTGAGTGCTTGGCAGAAGATGCGTCCCTCTCTCAGAAGAGGACTATTGCAGCACTTTGCATACTCACACACACCTGCTTTCTCAGAAAGTCTGAATGTTCTCATTCTCCAGGGGTGTTGAGTATTTCTCTGTGAATCTTCAGACTCTCCAGATTAGTTATAACCCTCAAGGCACTCCGTGCTTCTCTCAAAACCAGAACTTGTGTGATGGGGGAGTTTAGAAAGGTCCTTGTCTGATCCACATTTTGTATCTCCCCCTACTCCTGTTTGCAGTCTGAAACCTAAACTGCAAACTTCTCAGAGCAGCTGTCTGATCATAAATGCAATAATACATGGTGCACACATCCTGTCCTATGTCTCTGACGTTCCAAATGTGCCAAGCAGCCCCAACAGCTCTCAGAGGCTGTGGCTGCTGCTGTCTCCAGCCTTCCTCTCAGGGACATTATCTCTAGCACTCCTCTCTCCTCCTGCCAATTCCTGTGAAATAGCTATGAATTTTTATGTTGAGAGTGTTCCATGCTGAGGTGTATCAGACCCAGCTGCTCAAGGTCAAGACGTTTAGTGATGGGAAATGTGGGGAAGAGGGGCTGCTGCTCAGAGCAAGGGACAGAGAGCCTGGGCTTCTTCCTCCAGAGCCCACACACTTAGCAGTTAGATCACATAAAAAATTCAGATATGACTTGCAGTCTGAGGGAAAGACCTTGTTCTTTTTCTTTACTATCAGGCAAATGAAATGGACCAAATACTTTGGGAAAAGGATGCAATTCTAATGAGATGCAAAATTTCATTCATGTTTCTCTTGAGAGGCTTGTAATACTAATAGGCAGTGTTCAACTCTTCCACAAAACTTTTTCAGGGAAAAAAAGTTTCACTTATTAGTAAGCAGTGCATGATTTCTAGACATCTGTTAGAGTTTTCCCAGTTTATTTTGTTGGAAGTGATAAATATCACACTACCCAAGGTGGAGAAGACAGTGTGGATTTTTCCTTTGGAATTCAATTCTTCCTTAAAACATTTTCACAACATGTTAGGGCCATTAACTATTTAATCACATTTCTTCATTAATAGTTTAAAGGGAACTCAGCTTTGTAATCATATAGAGAAAAATATTGGATTTTTTTGTTTTGGAGTTTAACAGCATTTAAGGTCAGTGCTTGGAAAGGAAACATTTCAATGGCAGGATCATTATGAAAGTGCTTTTGCTCTGCCTTGAAACACACAGTATTTAATAATCTTGAATTTAAGAAATATTTATTTAGTAAGATACATTCTTTGTTGATTTCAGTAAGAATATGGAGCTAACATACAAAGTAGTCCTGAACTAGGGATTGTTTTCCAACTGTGTGGGAAAAGAATCTTAGTTAAGGGGCTCTTCTCTGGTAAGAGAAACTCAAATATTGCTATAATTTTACTTCTTTAGCCCACCCTTTATGAACGGGTCTCATTTGGCATGATAATGTATGATTAAATTTATCAATTTTTCCCAGTATACCCTGCTGGCACCAATATGGAGAAATCTCCAGAAGGAACCCAGCAGAAATAACTTATGTGCTGTGATTTGCTACACTTGCCTTCTGTAGTAAAGAAATATAGACTACAGGGAAATATAGACTACAGATATTGAAGAGGACCTTCTGTTGTAATACACTGGCACAGGTTTCCAAAATTCTGCATTTTCAGTCTGTTAAGGATTCAGCCCTTCACCTCCCCAGAAAATTGACTTGGAAAATGTTGCACCTTTTGCAATACATTAAAGATGCATTATGTATAAAAATGAAAAAGCAATACAAAAGAAAAATGGGTGAAAATAACCACACTTGAGGCCCATCCCTGAGGTGTGCCTGCCTTTGCTCCTCTCCCAGTGGCAGTGGCTGTCCCAGGGCTGCAGCATAGCTAATTTTCCGTGGTGAGCATCTCTGCAGCTGCTGCTCAGCGGGGCTGGGACTGGGGACAAGGGGACAGGGGGAGAGCTGAAAGGCCTCAGTGTGTTCTGCTCAAATGCAGGGTGCATCTCCCCATGCAGAGGGGAAGGAAATTACAGAACAGAGCAAAGCAAGTGCAGCACATTAGTCACAGTTACACTCCTTCATTACTGCTTCAAACTGAAAAATGCCAGCCACTGCACAGATCGCTGGACTAAGTTCAGAGAGAACTGCACACATTCAAAGGTCAGGAAAAGGAAAAATATAAACTGTATTGTTTTACTGCCTCCACAAAATCATTTATTTTTTCTTCGTCTTTCTTTCAAAGTTTAAAAGAGAGAGGGATTGTGCTAGGGAATGAAATTTTAGAAATTAAATTTACTTGCAATGCCACAGCTTTTTTATTTGAGTAGAAAGCTTGTAAAGCAGGGCTGTATTTAGAGGCATCCTTTGGGAACTGAGCCTGGCAAGGTGAGATTTGAGAAGCATTGGAGGCTGATTTCTGCATATAAGGCATGATAATTTAGCAGGATAATGGGAGTGCTCGCCTCTCCTAACTGTCTAATTTAATTTACCATTTTTTATGATTGGCTGTAAAGCACTTTCATTTTATATGATTTCCATGTTATGGGATGACATTATTCTGCACATTTGAAATGTTCCACATTATTTTTATTCTAACAAAGAGCATGTTAGAAAATTCCACTATCCAAAAATTGCTCTGACTTCTCGGACTTTGTTTTCTCTCTCTCTTTTATTTTGTAAAGTTTTGTTGTTGCTGTATGGTTGGTTTTTTTAGGTTTCCCTTTTTTTCTGGCACATTCTCTTGTTTTAATGACTGCATGCTCTGGAATTGCATCTATTTATAAACCAAAAACCTATATATATGACTGTGTTAAGAATATTTATGGGGTAAACATTCCTATGTTGTTTGCTTTTTTATTTTTTTCATCAGATATTTCTGGTACAAATATTTTTGTTTGTACAAACTTCACAGTAATAGGTCTCAATGCAATTTTGTCTGAAATGCTACATATCAGCATATTTCTGTTAGTATTTTTGAAGACAGACAAATATAAAATAGACATAAAAAGTGTGCTCCATTTCTGGTTGAGGCTATTGTGTTAACCACAACTTGTAGCTCAGTCCACTGGTCTCACTGACACAAATAGGCAACTAAAACATCTCTGTGGAATTCTGATATGAATAAAAAAATATTATTTCAAATATAGGTAACAATCAGTTCAGAAATTCTGAGAGATTCCTGTTTAAAACCTGTTGGTTATGTCTTTATAAGGCACTTTTTATCCCTGTATGTGTGGTAGATTTTTAGATTAATAGCTTTTATTCTGTTTTTCTCCAAGTGTGGCTAATTGGTGCAGCCTCCATGATTTGAAAGGCTTTAGGTGGATTTATCTCAACTGTGCCCTGGGTTTTTCAGCCCAGTGCATTGGAGACCTGAATGCAAGATCAGAAATATTTTTGGCATGGCAAAGTTGCTCTGTGGAGATGAAGATTATTGGTGGCGGACAACATTTTTTTGATGCTGTTGTAAAAAAAAATAAATTCTTCTCAGGTACCTCTTGTACCCTCTTTCATATTTTCTGAGGGTGAGGTGCAAAACTGAGAGAAAAAATATATTCTAGCATGATAGAATTTATTAGCAATACAATTTGAGTGGCAGTGTTCTTTGTATGTGATGCAGTGAGTCACTGATAAAATAAGAGGTTGAACTACACAAATACAATGTACTCTGTTTACGAGGCTTTAGCAGAAAACAGTCAAGCCAGTTGTCTTCATGAAGTAGAAAAATAATGGAAAATTTTTTCATAGAGTTTATTTGAGTAATTTTCATTTTAAATTCTCCTTCTATGTTAAGAGAAGATGTAGATGTCCAATTAGCATCAAGCTCCCAGAAAAACTGAAATGACAAGGAAGCAAGCATGCATTTTATATCTCCAGTTAAGAGCATGAAGCCTACGAATTTTGTAACATGCTCTCATTTTTAAGATGACTTTAATTCCTTATATAATATATTCAGCACTGAATTTTAATCAGTACACAGTTTGTTGGTTCTTATTGTGTGAATTTGTAGAAATAACTAGTAATTGTGTCCTGCATAGTAAAAGGATGGTATTTTTGTGGATCAATAATGAAGGATTCAGTGATCCTTAGTAAATCCCTAGATATCAATTCCATGATTTAAATTAATTTTAAGTTGATTTTTCTCCAGCTGTATTGTAGAGCTGTCCTCTGAAATCTCAGTGGTACTCCTCATTTGTTATATTAATATGTATTACACATTAAAGATATGTCAAATGATTCGAGCAATTTAAGTGACACTTGATTGCTGAGATACTTGTTTGGCTTGGGGTTGTTATTATTTCCTTCTATTCATAATAACCAATTTGCTGTGAATCTTCATCTTTTTATTGTTCAAACAAGGTATAGAGCTTTCCAAGGGTTATTGTGCAATTTCGTGTTGCCAGTGTCTGTCAACCATAAATAATTGTGACTGTCTTGATTTTCTTTACACATCTAGATAGATTGCCCATTGGAGCAGAGAATACCAATTTAACACTGTTTAGGACAGTATTGTGAAGTATATCCTGAACTATGAATTATCACTCAGAAGATGCCAGGGGGAGGCTAAGTTCAAAAAGGATGTTCCTAAGAATGTGAATTCCTTAAACACAGTTTCTGTGTGCTGATTAGTTAGGTGCAAAAGGGAAAAGGTGCATTTTTTGGTGGCCTTTTAACAGAGCAGGGGTTTTTCCATCAGTGAGAGATTATCCTGAGTTCTTTCTAAAGTCTGTCTGAAAGCAATTAAGTGAGAATGAAACACTTTAAAACCACCAAAGTGTAGGACCCCAAGAGGTGGAATAATCAAACTGGGTTTTATAATGGAAAAAATTCTGTCTCAGATTAAACCAAAACTGATGAAATTTGGGGGAACCTGGAAGGAGAAAGGTTGGACACTGACTTCCAGAAAACGTAAGCACAGCACTTTACAAAATGTAGGAGTCTATCGTGTCTTGAAATGCACCCCACAAGTTACATAAGTGTTTCTCAAAATAGCTTCCATGGTATCAGTTCGACTCACAATGCTGCTATAGTCAAGTTTACTGGAGCCAATAGTTTTAATTCCTAACAGTGAGTTATCAGATACCATAAGTTAATGGCAAGTACAGCTGAATGAACTACTCATTCTTTTTTGGTCCTTAGACATAACAATCAAAAAAGCCCCAAAACACACATATAAAAATATTATATAACTGTATGTAATACAAAGTTCCTACTTTCAGAAATGTAGTTTGAATCTATTTAAAATTTGACATCTGTAATATTTAGACAAAAGTTTGATTGTTCTTATTTAGTCAGTTGAAATGATCAGCTGCTGGCACCCAGACTGGATGGAATTTTTCTTGGAAACATCTCTCCTGTAAGTGTGATCAGTCTAGTTTGTGTTGCTGCTATTACAGTTAGTGAAGTATTAGGTACATAGTAGGAAACAGGTTACTTAGATAAACCTTTGAAATATGAAGTGCACTTTTTAAAAATAGTTTCTCATTTATATTTTACATGATATACACAACTTTGTTATTCAGATTTCGCTGTCTCACTTCAGGGAGATATTATGAACAGCTGAGTTGTTGTTTGTTATATTCATATTATTTATGCTCTCATTTTGTGACGCATTATCTGCTTGATAATTTAAAGTAACACAATTTCAGGAACTATTTAATATGTTCTCTCCCCTGCCCCTAAAATCAGTAAGTACAATTCCCTAGAGGAAATCTATCACTGCCTGTTGCTTGGAACTGTGCTATTCTTTAGTTGAAAATGCTCTCTAGGACCTGACCTGAAATTCAGGCAATTCACTGAAAACCTTTCCAGTGACTTTGGAGAATGCTCATAAAATTGAAAGAATGGTGGAAAATACCATATTTTGAAAAAAAAAAAAACAACAAACCCAGACCCAAACAAGCCAAACCCTCACCTGTAATTAAGCAGTCATTAAGAAAGCTCAGTCTGAGCTATCAGAGTCCCACAGTAGTTGAGACACCTGTACTTATGTAGGTGTGCAGGGAATACTTTGGGAATACTAGTGTGGCAAAAGAAATGAAATTATCTGGGGCAGCCAGGAAAGCCACAGTCCAAAATATGACTTTTCATTGACTGCTGCCCACTAGACATCTGCTGAGCTTTGCTTGTTTAGCCTGATTAAAGAAAACCTTGGAATGATATTTGGCTGTGTATTTCCATGTATGTGTAAATATAATGAAATGGTAGAACAAAAATTAATTGCTTTTTGGCCTTCTTTCCATTTTTGTGTAGACATTCCCTAGCTCTTTGAAGCCAGCCTTGGGACCCAGTATTGCTACCAGCGAAATGTAGTAAGCTATGGATTAATTTTGCTGAAAGAGAGTCCTAAAATATGAAGCAAAATTAAATTTCATTGAGATTGGTTCTAGAAATTCATCATCTTAGGCTTTAAGTTCAGATCTATGTCATGTGTTATAAGTTTTCATTCTGGCTTTTGAAAAGAGAATTAAAAAAATGTTTAGATAATTTGTGTGTTGTCTTGAGAAACCCATATCTAAGTGTAAAAGAAAATGTGTTATCATTTGTTCCTGACTGGAAGACCATCCTGTTTACTTTAGTCCTGGATCTGAAGTCTTGGCACAAAGAAGATACATCCTATTCTATGCCAAGGAGAACAGTAATGAAATACATTTCATTTTAAATCACATCTGGATCTGAAGAGATTGAGATCACACTGGCAGACCTCTATTGCTATGGCAGTCTCACTGCCGTACCAAGTAGAATTCTTTGTAAATTCTTTGTACCTGCTCAAATCCATTACTGAAGTATCTTGCTTTGCTCTCTCACCTCAAGCCAAAAGTCTTTCAATACTCCATGATTTACAGATGTATTTACAGACATATGAATACAGCATCATGTATTTAGCATTATGCTAACAGTAGGCTCATCACCAAGGAGATGCAAAAGAGTTTCTGGGGCTGGGCAGGAGGGAAGTGTTGACCTCTGTTTTCTCTTCAAAGAGGCTGATCCTCAGTCTTGCTGAGGTCAGTTTTTTGCTTTATTGATTCTTATTTCTTATAGTTTTATATCTTTTCAAGTCAATCCTTTTGTTTGTGTGGCTAATAATCATCAACTCAACAATTACACTTTGATCTTTTTGTTCCTATTTTGCATGGCTTTAGCTCACATTCTCTATTCCAATTCAAGCAGCAGTTTTCTCAGTAAAGCTGGACCAAGGTCACCCAGCAATGTTGCTCCAAACTAGTCCATGGGCTACAGGTATTTGAAACTGGCCCTGGGCTGTATTTTCAGCAGAAAGAAATACCTGGGTGGTTTAACTGGCTGTCCAGGTGGGTGCTGTGCTGCTCCTGGGCTGGGCAGAGCACCCTTCTGGCAGCTGAGTTTCTGTTCTCAAGTATTTTAGTCTGGAATAAACAAAATCACCTGGAAATGAGCCTAGAAGTACTGTGAAGTTGCAGATGCGTTACTGAGAAGGCTGTGCACAGTACAGGCAGTGCAGAAGGGGCATAAAGCTGGGTAAAAAGTGGAATTAGAAAGTCTTAAGCATAAATGACAGCTTTGCTTGTGGTCGAGCTGTCTGGCTGCTCAGCTTCTCTCCTTGTGAAATGTTTTTTTCTGATATGTATTACAGAGCAGACAGTGAAGATTATGTGATTAATGCTTTGCATGGTATTTTGTGAATGCAAAGTGCCATCTGTCTTCTGGATGGAACTGTTAAAAGCAATATATAAACCTGAAGAGCAAAGATTCTGTTCTAAGTTTAGTATTAGCCCTTATCTGAACATTTAAATTCAAAATTCTTGACTATATATAGATTTGTCTTCAGACTAAGGTATTTAAAAAGCACAGATCTTTCTACCAGGTTGTACTGCAAATCATTTATGTTTAAAAATGGGGTTCTGATCATGTAACATCTGGCTGGATTACATGTTTCAGTTTTTCCATCAAGTTTGAATTTTTATTTTAAAATGCATAAACTATCCCACTCTGTGTCAAAAATCTCAATATTTTTGTGGGGGGTGCTTTCATCTATTAAAGGTGAAAACAAATGGTGAACTTACAGAAATTTCCCTTAAAAGACATTTCATTTTCCAGTTCTTTAAAGTATTTAAATATTTTTTTAATGCCAGAACTGTCCTGTGACTGACAGGAAGTCAGTTGTCTGGACATGTAGGTAGAGCAGGTCCATGGGAAATGTTTTCCAAGAGGCAAGGTGGGCCCCTCTCAACATTGCTCAGTGTGGAAAGAAACCCAATTGGTGATGAAAGCAGGTTCTTCTTTAAGTTCTGGCCATAACATCTTTTAAAGCCAAATTGATTGGGCAACATAAGTTGTCTTTGTACCAGAGTGAAGGATATTCAATAAACAAGTAACTGCTTATTTTTGTATACTAAGAATTAGGGAACTGGAAACTTATTCAATGGCCATCGTGATGGATTTCCTGGATGTTATGGTGTCTTGGTTTTGAAAGACAGGTGCCTGCCAAGCAGGGCAGGAGCTTCTTTTAGAACAGGAAAAAAAAAAATGCAAACCCCCTCCCTCCAAATTATTAAAAGGGGCTCTCAGGCAAAGATATTAGGATAAGAATAACAGTTCTTTAATATGTATAAACAAAATAAAGTAAAACAAAAACCAACAAACTTCTACCTAATAGGAAAATTAGATCAAGATGGAGTATTAAACAAAAAGACAAACCCTGACAGAATACAACCTGACACCCTGTCAGTCAGGGTGTTGGTAGCAGTCCGGTTTGAATGGTGGCTCCAGTAGTCCTCCTGGAGTAACAGATGGTTCTGCTGAAGCAGAGATCCTGTAGAAGGGCGAAGTTTTCCTCCAATGGTCCAGTGGTGATGTTGAAGGGTTTGGTCCTTCCTCTAGAAATCCAGTGGGAGAGAAGGTTGCTCCTCTGGGAATCCAGTAGAAGGCAGATGCCTGTTCTGTCCAAATGCCCAGATTATATCCCGGTGGGAATGCTTGGCTCCTCCCCCTGGGCAGAGCTTCTCACAATGGGCTGATGTCATTCTATGAGTCATGGGGTAGGTCCTCACAATGGCCCATTAAACACAAATTAACACTCCCGGAGAGAGTTATCTATGACTCATAAGGCAAGGTGTTAATGGCCCATTAACAGGAGATGGTCCGGGGGAGGAGGTAAGGAAAACACTGCCCCTCCTAATTTTAACAGTTCATGAAGATGGAGATAGAATACAGACCTTCTGGAATATGTTACATTGTAACCTAGGACATACAGACATCTCCAATGTGTAATTCTGCACTTGAGTGTTTGCACAAAGTTTTATTTGTTCATAAATATTCTTGTTACTCTGTAGATAGATTTTGTTATACTTAAGCAGCTGCTTTAAGTATTTGTGTGGAAGAGAGGAAACCTTCAGAGTAATGCCATAGGGCCTGAAGATTCATAATCCATGTGGAGTACTATGACTGTGCATCACTCACCACATTTCTCATTGCCTTTTCTGGGTAGAGGATTCCGTTTTAAAATACACTATTCCATCTAGAGACTCATGTGTCTAAAAGAGTGTTTGACAGGAATTTTTTTTCTTTTTGTGCTAAGGCAGGGTAAAGTGACAAGGAGATGCACGCTAGAGGTGTCAGTTCATAGCATCCTGGATCTGGAATTGCTAATGAAGTCTCTTCTGTGCCTCATAGAGGATGTGCCAGTGCATTTCAGCTTCAAGAGGATAGAAGTACAAAGCAGTCAAGGGTACCTTCCTTATCACATAAGAAGAGAGGTTAAAAATACAGAAGAATGAGACTGTAATTCTGAATGGGAATGTTCTATTATTCATAAAGTATTTTGTTTCTGTAGAGAATCATATTATGAGATGACATTCAGATCTTATTACTCCTTTTGTTACTGTTGTGCTGTGCAGCTGTTCCACATTAGGGGACTTCTCCTGCATTTGCTTTGCAGAACAATCCTTTTTCAGCTTTTTTCATCTTTTTAGGGCATGGTAAGGCAAGAAAATTTGTGCTTTCTTGGATTTTTGGCTATTTTAAGAACTATGCATAATTTCTTCCTGAATCACTAAGCAATGTGATTGGATATAATAACTTAATACCAGAGTTGAAGATCAGGAATAGTAGTAAGAGATATATAAAGAAAGAGAAATCTTCAAAGTGCTGATGAACTATGCATTTTATGACACTCTTCATCTGTTGTTATACCCTTCTGCATTTTAATTGTTGCACTTCAGGAGGAATACAAATGTCTTCCACAGCTCCTTTGTATGCAGTCTAATAATGCTCCCTAAATTTGTAGGGCTTCTGTTCCAAGTGGGGAGCACGAGCTGCCTCTCTAAATTTTATGATCTAACTTCTGACCTCCAATTAGTAAAAATAGTGGTTTTTTTCTGCAGAAAATTCTATTCTCCATTTCATTTTAAGGCTATTTATTTCTTCTCAATCTGACACTGTGATTACCCACTTTATACCTGAGTAGAAATTTGGATAAATACTTCTGAAATACAGAGCACTGGAAATCAGTACAAAATCTAGATAATAAATGGGTGACTGATTAAGATTTTCTGTTCAGGTCTTAATGGGGATAAACACACCTCAGATTTTTCTCTGTAGTGCCTCTAATCTGCAGTTGTAGTAGTACTATTTCCAACAAATTTACTATTTAATGCTGGGTAGAAAAAAACCCACACTGCAATTCTGAGTAGCTCTGGTGAATAAAAAATATTTAGTCTTAGATATTATTTTTTTTCCATGGAAAAGAAAATGCCACTCTTTCCACAGTGCATCAGCTTAACAAATTCACTGTGAAGGGCCGAAGGCTGCAATGCTCAGGATTGGGCAAAGGCTGGAACAAGAGGAAACAAGAACTCCAGTTTCTTCATGGCACTTGGTTTTTCAGCAGAAGCAGCTTCATTTGTGGTCCCACCAGTAAACTGTTTGGAAACAAGCAAAGCAAATCATGCATAAATGCATGATTGTGGGTACAAAATTGTGTAGATGTTTTGAATAGGAAGTAGTGAAAAAGCCAGTCAGGATACTGTAAAATACAGAGCTCCTGAAAGTTTTCTCTTACAAGGACACTTGTTTTTTGTCCCACAACAGAGATTTCATCATTTAATCTAACAACTGGCATTCTTATGCGACATTAAATGGCTAATATTTACAATTTATCAAGCTGATAAAACAGGGTATGGTCTGACATGTGGCCTGTGGAGCTGACAGGTTTCTAGAGCAAGAATTTCCATTCTGCGGTACAAAAATCGGAAGTTAGAAATTAAAGAAAACTTAACTTTGCTCAACTTTGTGAGCAGGTGAGATGTAAGGTAGGAAATACAGCCTATTTCTTGGCATGGACATCTGCACATTTAAGGTAATGCAAGATGGTGTTTGGGTTTTGTAATGTGCATTAGTGTTTAGAAAATCAAAGTCTAAAGTAGTACGGGAAGAGAAATATGCCATTTTCTCAGTCCTTGTGATCTCTATTAATAGCGTTCATCCCTGATGTGTGCTGGGGTTTACATAACAGAGACAAACATGCAAGGATCTCCGAATAAGAGCACAATATTCTCAATCTCCAGCCCTTTGAGAGCTCTGTTCCAAAATAATGGGCACTAGACAAAAGATCTTATTGCTTGCAGTGGGCCACAAGACCCTTGTTGCTTGCCACAATGTTTAATTTGTTTCTTTCTATCTCCTTGGCTGATAATTCGAATACTCAACCTATGACTTTTAATAAGCTGCCAGTGTCAAGGTTAATAGACAGAAATTTTGTAGATGCTTTGACTTCTTGTGTTCGGAATAAATTGCCCGCAATAGAAAATGTAGATCAAGACCTCAGAAAACAAATTGACTAATTTTAGGAAGAAATGAGAGCAAGAGGGACTGTTATTTACAATTACTGTTTCTCTTTGCACATTTTATCTCCATTTCTTTTTGTTAGATAAATGCCTATGCAGGCAGATATATTTATCAATTTAGACATGTATGTGGTGCCTGCAAATATATCTGCCATTCTGCTACCTTGCTTTTGCTCTCTCTCATTGAAGCTTTATATCCCAGTGATTAAAAACATAGCTAAGTGTCTATGGCAATTTTGTAACTTTAATATGGGGGAAGATTTAAAATTAATTATTTTCTAAAATTTAAATTACAATCTGTGACAAAATAGTTAGAAAAAATTACAACTATTTCAAAGTTTAATGGGACTTTAAATGCTCAGTATTTTGTTGTAAATCAGAACTCAGACAGGTAGAAACATGATGTGGGAAGGATAAGGACAGATTTTTCTGGTAGTGTTATTGGTTCACTTCTACTTGATAATGATTGAACAGAAATTACCAGTTAGGAACTTGAAATATTGCAAAATAATTTGGTGGCAGAGAAAAGTCAGGCATAATTTTCTTTGTTTGTTTTCAGTTGTTACATTTAACATGTAGCTTACATTCTTAAGCTTTTAAAGAGTTGACCTTTGATGTTGCATGTTAATGAGACTCTGAAGGCTTTGATTTCCAAAAGGGTAGAGCAAATCTAATGCTGTGGTACTATTTAAAAGTTGTAAGCTTGGCTTTTAAGACAAAATAACAGAGAGATTGATGTAAGTTTTAATTAATAATGCTGATGAAATGAAAAGGTGGTGATGCTTATCACTGTAATTTGGAGCAAATGGTTCTTACAGGACTGGCTGGGCAGACTGAAATTTGATTTCAGGTTGTGCTGATAAAGCTGATAATACTTCTGTAAGATTTCCATGTATCTCTCAGCTTGGTTTCACTTGTCACTTCTATCAGTATTTCTGTACATAGTGGGGATGAAGGCACTGGATTCTCACTATTCCATTTTGCAGATTACACAGACCAGGGTGAGACAAATAACAAAGAGAATGACTTGCTAACTGGACACAGTACTTAGTCTAAATATCAGAAATTAGGACCTACTCCCAGATTTTTGGTGCCTCTATAGCCCTCACTGCCTGCCTGGCTGCTGTCCTGAGACACTGGACTGTAGTTCAGCACAAGTTCCTGACACGAGCACCATTTCTGCTTTCTGTTGTCAGCTGTTGCTCCACTTCAGTTTGTGGAAGACAGGAACTGATGACTTTCCCATTTTCCTGGAGTCTGTCAGGTCTGGGGCTGTGGATCTGGGGCTGTACCCAGCCCTTGCTTTCACATGGGTCAGCACTGGTTGGCAGCCATCCAGGCTGAAAAGAATCAGATGATTCCAGCAGGCAATTTATCCTGGTTACCTGAGCTAGCTGCAACAGGACAGGAAGATTGCATTCTAGAGAAATCTTGCTTTTTCCCCTGAGGGATGGCTATAAACTAGATTTACACACATTTAAACTATCTTTAGATGGCTAAAGTTAGGTGAAGTGAGCAAACGGTGTAGTGTGAGATGAGTGGGCGAGTTTAAGACTCTCATATTTTCATGTATAAGACCCAAGGATAAGTTTCCCTTGGTTCACCCCACAGCATCTATTGGATTCAAGAGCAGAAATTTTTCTTTCTTAGCATCTTGAGAACTTTTGTCTGCAGGAATCTGCCTGGACTAGAAATGTTTCTAAACCTCTGCTCTGAGGACCTTCCCCTGCCCTCACTAACAGAAATAGCTTTGCCATTCTAAGTGCTTCTGGGCAACACTTGCAGCAGCTCTTGACTGTCTCACTGACTGCAAGAACATTATCTGGGGAGAACCTACTTCGCCCAGATCTTTAGGAGCTCATAACAATTCCTAGAGAATATCACTCAACAGGGACACCTAAAGAAGACATAAAAGACAGTTTACCTACTCCTGAAGTTGTGAGTTGCTTTCAAGTAGTGTCTAAAATTCAGTGACAGGTAACAGGCTTTGGGATTAACTATTGGGACCCTGAGGAAATGGCAAGGGCCCCTGTTTTTATTCCATTCACAGTTAGGCACCTGGCTACTTGAAATGCTGCTCACACAAATGTGGCTTTACTCTGCAGTAACCCTCAGGTGTGGTAAAGGCACTGCACACGTTTGTGTATCATCAGGAACATGGTGAGAATGATCCAAATAAGGGAGTAACTAAGAAGCTTTTGATGGGGAACTGTACTTGCAAGTTATAATTTTCCCTCTGTTCTGATCCCCATGAAATTTATTCTGAAGTCATTATGTAAAGAAACTGCAGGCTTTCTGTCAGAAAGATGGCTGTGGGGGGCGTTCATTAGAACAGCAGAGAGTGACACTGCGGGTATTTGCCTGTCCTCCTCCTTCCCTCCCACAGAGAGCAGAGGCAAACGTGCCTGTGGCTGGCTTCTACCTTACACCGCTTCAAAGCAGTTTCTTTGGAAGTCTCTTACACAAGTCTTCTATAGAGAGCTAAATACGCAGATAGGAGTTAACTGAGTGCACTGTGTACCACAGGATAGCAGCCTTTGGTGGTTATTCTGTAAACACAGAAGCCCCTGGGAAGCAGCAGCTAATTTATGTGGAGCACTGGCAGCCAAACCAGAAAAGCCCTGGCCACTCTTATAGGCAGCACTGGGCTATGCTTGATGGTGCAACTTCCAGGTACTTTTGACTGTTAGCATTTTGTAACAAACTTCACAGCCTCTCTGCACGGGGCAGTTTAGAGCCCATACAAGATGGCAGTGTGGAGTGGTATTTTATTTCCCTTCATCCACAGCTCTCTGCTGGTCTCACATGAGCATTGCTTGCACCAGTGGGGAGCTGCAAGTGTGAGCTGCTCTTGTGGTACAGAGAGTGATCTGCACTTTGTATAACAGGAAAAGAGTAGGGGGGACAGAGTTGTTAATGGGTTTGCAAAACAAAAACAAGACTGCAGCAAGCTGGACACACAGCAGCACGTAAGGGCTTTCCAGACCTCATAGCTAAACAGGAATATTCTTTCCTTGAGCACAAGTCCCTTCTAGTCACTGAGGTCTGCCAGAACATGTTTGTATGGCTACTACAATTCAGCTGGTGTGTGGTAGCTTTGTATCTCTGACAGTTTTGCAATTATTTGGTTTTTATTTATTTATTATAAAAAACTCAGATAATTTGCAAACATTGTGTAATTCAGGATATGAATGTTTTGTAAAAACCACTTTTGTTTAGTCAGATCTTAATGCTTGGTAGTCAGGCAAGTAGCAGTCAGGTAGAAAGGCAGCAAGTTATGTTGCCCTAGAGCCATGTAGACTTATGTGAAAATGTCCTACTTATGCAAATGGATCATAAAAAAGGACAGAGTCTGGCCTCCAGCACATTTAATAGCATTCTTAGACTTTGCCAGGCAAGTGTTGCTTCCTGCCTCATGGTTTTGATAGATGGAAAGTTACTGTTAATGCATTTTTAACTCTGAGTATCGTAGTGAAAATACCACCGACTGAAATGCATTCTCTCCTCTACGTGTGCTGGCTCTCTTAACATGTCAAACGCTGCTAAGCATATAAAAGGCGTGGCTGCCATGAGATGAATCTACTTGTTCTGCCCAGCTTATGGAGTCCGTTCTTTCCATGTCCAGCATTTCTGACACCAGCTCCATCCATCCCTCTCATACCAACCAGGATCCATCGTAATCCGGACCCTCGGTGGTGCCAGAGCTCAGCTGGGCTCTTTGAGGGCCAGAAGTGGACAAGGTTGAAGAGAGCACGACTCCAGGCTGTGCTGCTGTGTGGACGTGGGGATGGTGAAGTGATGGCATGATAAGGCCTGTGCTCAGCAGCTGCCTTTGGAAATAGAGCCGCCCTCTTTGGAGACAGAGCCCCCCCCCTGCCTTGGCAGCTCTGGGTTCTGGCACTGCCTGGGCTGGGCTGGAGCTGCATCAGTCCCACCAGCCATGGCACTGCTCAGCTAGGCAGTGTGAGTGCCTGTGACCCATGTTTGTGTGCTCTCCTCAGTGCTGGGTGCTCTGCTGCCTGTGCCTGACTTCGTAAGAACACTTATTCAAAGGCCTTCTTATTCAAAGGAGACAAACATGTTTCTAAGTGCATTTCCTGCTAAAAAACACATGGAGATTGTTAAAAGTTTACCCACATTAAAAGTTTACCCATGTTTGTTCTCCTTTCTCAGGCAAATGGTGCAGTTGATTTTCCTGCATACCTATGACATGGCATATTTTCTGCAGTTCGTCCTTTCTCTGCACGAGTCCTCACTTTTGTATCAGTTATGAGAATGTTTCATTTATGAAAGTAAGGACCTTTAAATCCTGATTCCAAGCAGATATTGCAGGTATTCATGGTTTCCAACACTCTCTGTTTTTAATTTAGCAAGTGGTTGTGCTGTCTTGCAGGGGGCTTGTGGGGACTAACTGTGGGCAAAGGCAGCTGATACATAACTATTCAAGCTTAAGTATTCACTGAAGCACTTTCTTGTCTGAGAGCTCTCAAATCTGGGATATGTGATCTGTGTGCTGAAGCTGTGCCAACCAAATATTTATTATTAGTCTACTGCTTCCTGAAAAATTTAGAGAATTTACACATATTACAATAACTAGCATTTTCAGAACAGACATCACTGAAAGATGTGCTCTATTAGTTAATGTGGTTTGTTTTGCACTGTTATAATTAGGGTTTAGCTCAGACAATGTTTTCTCAGTAGCCGCATGTTGTTTGAATAATTCAACTATGGAGAATATTCTGAGCTAAACTCCACTTTAATTCCAGCCAATTTATGTACCTTCATTCAAACACTCTTCAAGATGCCACCATTTTAAAATTAAAATAATTTGCCTTTCTAGTTACTGATTTCAAATATCTTCCTTCTGCTTGTCTAACATCCTTTGTTTAGACAGAAGATATGAAGTGACATAACACGTTTTTGGCATTTTTATCTGATGGAAATAAGTAAACTTTGGTACTGATTTGCTTTTCTGCTGTCTTCAAATGAGTCCACATGGATAGGAGGGTTCAAATTGCAAACACTGCTGGGTTCTTTAGTGATCTGCAGCAGTGTTCTGCTGAGTTAGATTATGGAAGATTTTTAGCACAGTTTCCCTAGGAAATGACATTTATATGCTTGTGCTGCATATCTCTCTTTTGAACGTGTGCTTTATTTCTTCTCTTTCGGTGTTCCTGTCCCCAGTCTCACCTGCATGGTTTCTGAGTAGGGGCTGTTTCTTACTTCACTTGTGCAGGACCTCACACCTTGCCTCAGGTTTAGCTTTTGGGGCCTGAAGGGATTTTATAGAGCAGATAAAAAACCCTCAACAAACTGATGTTGATAATGAACTGTCTGCCTTCAAACCAAGAGAAAAACTGAATTCAGATCCAAGCATTCCCTGGAGCTTTGAACTGATTGACCAGCTTTGAGAGGGAAGGGAAGGGAAGGGAAGGGAAGGGAAGGGAAGGGAAGTGGAATATGTTCAGAGGCTCCCTGGTGATGTGTGAGATGTTTGGGTGCAAGGGGCAGACACCGAGTATCCTCTCTCGTCTCCCGTGGTCTCTCAGGGAGGGCTGGAAGCGTGAACTGACATCAATAAAGCACAGGTCCTAATAAATGGTAATCAGCAGAGAAGAGACTTGGGTCACAGTTTGCAACCTCCTGCACAGCAAGGGCCAGGAGTCTTTGAAATGCAATCCAGAGCCAGACTGCTCTTGTTTAAGCCTTCCTTGAATTTGCTAATAAATCAAATCTGGAGGAATTCTTTCTCACTATGAGGAAAAAAATAATTTTAGTAATCTTTAAAGAAAGTCCTTGTTCCCTTGGCCTGTAATTCCACTGTAACTTGTACTTTGGAGGAAGGTCTAACTTTAAGTGAAGCTGAGCCTGTAGTAATTTTTAGGAGCAGTGCATACCCAGTGAATTGTGAAAAATACAGGGATTACTATATAGGTCTTAAACCTTAGGGAAACACTTTGGACTTCTATAGGCAGCTTAATCTAATCTAAAGGGTGGGCATGCTTCTAAATGTATTTTCTAGTGAGCTTTGTACTCCTGGAAGCAGTGGAGAAAATTGCTTGACCAGCTAATGGGATTAGCCAACCACATTCAAAGGTTTACAGTCCACTATGGAGTATCTAATTGAGTAAGATGGATATCTCTAATATTCATTGCTTTAATTTTTATGTTTTATTAAAGTATGAAAGGCTCAGTGCCTGCTTGGAAGATAGCTGGAAGGTTTCCTGAGAGAGGGATTGTTTAGGGTAAAATAAACCAGAAAGACAGTAAAAAGAGGCAGAGATGAAAATGTTCTGAGGGCTTCTATTGTGCTAGGGGTGTTTTTGCATCTATACAAATTACTCAACTGGACCATATTACCTTACTGTGATGATGTCATAGATGGGGGAGGAAATTGTGACCTAAGAAGCTAGAATAAAGGCTTATGGAAATAATAAATGTTGCTAGAATTATCTGAAAATGCAGCTGGTTTTCCCTATTTTCAGCTGTTGCAGTGCTTGCAAGAAGACACAGAATGCAAGGACCACAGGCTCAATCTTCCTGTGCAAGATTCCAGCTGCTGTAGGAGTAAAAGGATGGTTCTCCCTGTCCTTTCTTCCTTTCCACCATGTGTTCTCTACGACTCTGGTGTCTGAACAAAATGTAGGTGTCAATGCATCTCCATGTCCTCATTCCCTCTGGTCTAAGTGCCAGCTGGGGATGTAGGTGACAGTGTCATTCTCTGCAGGGCATGGGACTGAGGGTGCCCTGCTGCCTGAAACAGCCCTGCCTGCAGGCACCCAGCCAAGCTGGCCAATTCTCTGACTCAGCCAGACTGATATAAGACTGATAGCAAGTCCTGAAGCATCATACCCCCAGACTGAGTCATTTTAAGTCTTTTCCAGTCCAGTAAGCTGCCAAGGGTAACACCTGTTTGGACAGGGACAGCAGCAAGTAGAGGGAAGCAAACCTCAAATACAAACTGTTCTCCCTCCTGAGAGCATTATCCAGAGGGGAATCAAGCATTCCCACATATGCAGTGGGGATGGCCAGAACTGTGGGAAGTCATGGCAGGCCTGCAGGGCAAGAGGACTTCCTTGCAGTTATCTCTCTCTGAGCATTCCCAAATCTGGGCAGGAGAGCCGGAGTGCTGTGTGTGCACCGAGGCGCTTCTTACTCAGGTCCAGAGCAGGGAGGCTCCCAGTGAGGCAGAGGGCACTCAGAAATGGACATTTAACATCTCCAGTGGTGCATTATCCAAGTAAGGATTGAAACAAGCGTGATACAAGCCTTAGGAGAGAAAGAAAGAGATTTGAACAAAATCTGTAAGGTACTTACACCATAAAGGCATAAGAAGTCATCCTGATAATGAACATATAGAAGGTTGCAAAGAGAGTGGGGAATTAACCCCATTAACTTGAAAGGGGAAACAAAAAGCATGTGTCAATAAATATTTACTTTCCTTTTGGTATTTGAAAGTGTTCTTATTTGCAGAGCAAACTGAAATATTTTCTGTGGGATTTTTTAGAAGTAATATTAATATTAACTTTGTGTCTTTGTTGCTTTATTTTATTTCTTTGAAACAAGTAGTAAATTTACCATTGCAAAAATGAGATTTTTTTTTTTTCAGTTGTAAAATTTATCTCAGCTCATTTGTCATGAAAATTTGCCCCTTAGGACTAGTTTGAACAGTATCCCAGGTGTTTAATGTTGTTCACCTAATGAAGGCACAACTCATGAAAACAACTATTGAACTGTGGTACACTTCATGAATACTGAGGAGGCATTCAAATTTAAAATGCATGTAGTGGTAACTGCGTCTATAAACTGCTGCTCCTGAAGCCTCGATGCTGGATGCATATTTCTGCAAATGCACATTTTTCACTTGCATGTTTTTCTATTTACTAAAGCAGTTTGTAGATCTCCATTTAGCTTCATCAAGCTGCAGAGAGTACAGTTATAATTAGTTTGGCCATGGAGAGCTTGGCAGGTTTTTTTGTGAAATACTCTACTTCATAACATGCCTTACTAGTCACATTTCTGTCCTCTTAAATAAGAGGAACTGAATCATATTTGGATGCAAATGATGTAGGAAAAGAGGTAAAGAGCAAAGAAAGAAGGCTTTTATATCCAGATGTGAGGGCCTGCTGCACATCACACTTTGTTAAAAGAGCATGCTGTTTGAAGAGGAGGCAGGAATATGGGTGGATTAGGAGAAACCTGCTGAAATGTGTCCAAAAGGAGTTTTAAAAAAAAGGAAAAGCCTGACCCAGTTGCACCCCTGATAGAGGAAGAGAACCAAATAAAGGGATCTGTATAGACACTGAGCACCACAGGAACAGCTTCTGCCAAGGCAGAACAGGAGATCTCCTGCACAAATGTGCCACTGAGATGCTCCAGCAAAGCTGGAGGTGCTGGGAAGAGAGCAAGCCTGGTGTGCCTACCCTAGAGGATGTCTTGGGGTGAAGCTGCTGTTGAAATGTGATGTCACCTTTACTGCAGGGGAGTTGCAGCTCTGTCAGTCATAGCCTGAAAGCAGAAAGTCTGCATTCCAGGTATGAAATAGCTGTTGTTGTCTGCCACCCTGATGTCGAGCTCACTTTTTCTTTCTTTTTTCTTTTTCTTTAAGCTTCATTTTGCAGTGCCTGGCCCACAGGCAGGGGGATTTTTCTCTCTTCTCTGAGCTGATGTTGCTTAGCTCTACCAAAAATGTGTATCAGCAATTGCCAGACGCAAATCATTGTTCTTGACAGATTATGCAACTTGGATTATAAAAATCCAATGTTTTTCTGTCTGAAAATTTGCAACTTGCCAGCATGGTGGGAGGCATTAGTCTTCTCATTTAATTCTCAGAATTAAGCATATTTTCAAATTTAGGCTGGCTAAGAGTTCTGTTATGAGAAAAAAAATTGTTGATGTGCTTCTGTCTGTTGTTGTTGAAATGGCTGTTGAATTTCTCATTAAAAATCAGCATGAGTGTGTAACACAGCACAGAACAGTCAGGATACTCATAGCAGGAGACAGGTCTCTGTGCAGAATACCAGGCCCCAAATAAATGCTCCAATGCCCATATTTTTGACTGATCTGAGATCACTTAGAGTCTGGAATATTTTGGTTTTTATTTTATTTTATTTTTAACTGGTAATTATTTTGTAACCCTGAAAAATATTTACTGCAGCAGAAAAATAAAAAAGAATTCCAGATAGCTCTACACTTCAACTTTTACTGTATCCCAAAATAGCTCTACACCTCATTCTGTTCTGGGATCTACAGTGCACATCTCTCCTCTGATATGCTGCACTCTGTCCTGTATTTTTAGGAAACCAGTAGGAGTTCAGAGGATGTGGGACTGCAGAATCCTCGATCTTCCTTGCTGACCTGAGACTAGGTTTTCTTTCTGTGTTTGAAATGGATGTGCTGCTGTGATATTAAAAATGACTGTGAAAGATTTCATTTTTGTTGCAGCCAGGTGGTCGACGTTTTGCATTTAGCCCTTTGTGTTTCTACTTGAAGAGCAAAGATGAACTCCTGGTTCTGGGGATTTATTTTACTTTTGTTTTTATATTGAGGCTGCCTTGCATGAACACTGTAGATTCACTACACAGTGTCACCCCTGCCATGATTCCTGTGGCTGAGATACAAGCAGATTTTTATTTAAAGAGCTGAAACTAGCAGATTTGGTAAATGATGTTTCTCATATATTGAAATGGTGAAAAGTGAAATGTCCAGCTGGTTAGAAAGCCTTACTGGCAGATCAAAATTCTTAGCTGTTGTGCTTGAAAGCCAGACACTTAACATCATTTTAATACAGTTTTTGTGTTTGAATTGATATAATAAATGTCAATGTTGAATAGCATAAGGTCATATTTTACTACTTTGACCACAAGTGCAATCTTCCAGGATTCAGTTTTATTACTATTATAACAGTCACACTGGAGAAGGTCACCAATATATCATTCAATATGAAAGTAACATATGAATGAATAGTTTATACCAACTTTATTCTCTGCAATGTTCTGTGAGCTGTATTGACAAGGATCTGCCTGGGATATATTCTGTGTAACTCTGGAGCTGCTGTAATCATGTCTTGCTTATGATCATTAGAGCCTTAGTCTTTGCAAAGAAATGAACCTTTGAGGTTTGTACTCTGCTACTTCAAAAGAAAAAGGGCATTTTCTTCAGCAGTATAGATATTTCCTCTGAAAAGCACAGCTATACACCACACAGCATGATGAAAATGATCCAGCTTTTGCATACATACACTTTGGTTGAACAACAACAGTTCCCAGCAGTGCCAGATTTCAAAGGTAATACATCAAGAGTGTGTATCAAAACCTGTGTTCACCCTCTCTGCTTATAAAGAAAAAGACTACACTGATCCTTAAAGCTGAAGTAATTGGACACCTACCTGCATATTTACANTTTTTTTTTTTTTTTTTTTTTTTTTTTTTTTTTTTTTTTTTTTTTTTTTTTTTTTTTTTTTTTTTTTGTGGCTTCCAAGGCACATTTGTACAAGATGCAATAGATACCTTAGATTTTTCTTTTGAGTGAAGGGCTGTGTGCCAAGTGAGGTCATGTCTGTTGCCCTCTGTGGAAGCTCTAGCACTACTGATTTTCCTCTGTTTGGGATTCATCCTGGTTTGTTTTTTAAAGAATTTTTAATGAATTTTTATCATGTGAGGATGAAATGCTGCTCAACTTGTTAACTTGTATATCTTACTTCCTTAGAGAAAAGTCACCAGTTTTTGTGGGAATTGTGAGTGGAAAAAAATTGCAGGGGTTAAAAGGTTTAGCAACATCCAGTACTGTACTGAATTATGTAAGGTAAAAATATTAAGTAATAATATTTTTCTTATTGCACATAGCCTGCTGGGGGATTATGTGCTGCAGGATGTATGGATCCCAGTCTCCTTTCTCTACTTTTCTGGGGGCTTTAAAGCATTCTTGTAGCTAAATAGTTGTTACCTTGGAAAACTTTTTTGCTTTTCTTTGGTTTTGTTTTTTTTTTTTAGTATCTCAAGGGTTAGCATTACTGAACAGTAAAACTATTTTGTAAAGCTGAAGTTCCAAAACTGTTTCTGCTTTGTGTGGTTTTGAGTGCCCAACAAACAATATCAGCTTGCTGCTCCTGCTGTCAGTCAAGATCTCCTGTAGCTGTTGCAGAAGATTTGTGTCCCATGTCAGAGGAACTGGGTTTCAAATCTTGTTTGGCAGCTCTGGAGGGGCCTGTGCAGTGCATGCAGCTATTTTTGTGGTGAGAGTTACACAATGCAGAGTGTTCAGTATTTCAGGTGGGTTTTGCTGAGGGCAGGGTTTGTGCTGTGAGCTCCCTGAGTGCCGGGAGGATGCACAAGGAGAGACACACCGAGGTGAGGGTGGTGTCCCACCCTGCTGCACCCTCCTGCCCGTGGCTCTGCTCCCTGGGCCTGGCTCCTGTGTGGCAGCAGCACATCCAGCCCTGCCTGCTGTTCCCTGGTGTGCCCAGGACAGGGGGAGCGATCCCAATGCGCTCCCACCTGCGCAGGTGCTGTGGGAAAATAGGGCTGCAAATGTCCCAGCTGCTCAGCCCAGCCTCTTACCCACCAGTGTTAAGCCATGTTTCAGAAAAATATTTTTAAATCCTTCTCCTTGAGGAATCTGAATCAAGGTAAATTCTGACATCTGCTTCCACGATGTTTTGCTTGCCATTATATGCATATCTATTCTATTGCGTAGCACTTGCCAGCATGGGAGCACTTTGTTCTCTGATGCATTCAAAATTATGTTTAATGACTTTAGCCTTCACCTATTAGGACTTTTATTTCTGGAAAATGTTTAGAGCATGCAAACAGAGGAAGCAGGTGTGAACTGCAGGCACATAAGCTCAACCTCCAAGAGAGAGTTTTAGTTGTTGGTAAGTTTGGGGAGTTTTTCGATAGATCAGTGGCAGTCTCAGAAATGTCATCCTCCAAAACACAATTGTGTGGCTTTGTGAGTTAAGGGAAGAAAATAAATTTTAAAAATTGTATTTTAATATGTTCATTGCCCTAGCAATCTCTCCTGCTTTGCTAAAACTGATTTCCTTTTGTCCTGTAGGTTGTCCTAGAGCACACTAGGGGAGATTGGAGATGTTTTGATATTGGAGTTCTGAACAAGGAAACACACTTTGAGTTTCAATGCACATACACATCTATATATCTATAGCTTACACAAGTTTAAAGGAAATCAATTAGCAATTGACTATTGCAGAGCAGTGGCAATAGCATCTGGAAGTGGGGATAGTTTCCTAAACCTGAGCAAGGCTTTTGAATGTTCCAGTACTTTTTGAGGGCAAAATTACTCAAGGAGGGAGCTCCTCCTTGCAGAAATTCATGATATTAGGATTTCTGTAAGTGCAGATGGAAATGCAGAGGTGTAATTTGTCACCGAATGTTTCCAAATCTAAAATCTGTAAGACTGAGTTGCTCTCAAGGCATTCTCTAAGTGACCCCCATGGCTCTGAGCTCTGTCTGCTCCTGCTGACCTTTAAAGTGTGCTGGAAGGCTCATCCCTTCCCTGGGCCTTTAGGAGGGAGGCATGGCTACCAAATGTAACTCCTGATGCTTCTTTCCTGCTCAGTCCTTGATGGCTGGAGGGCCCAGGTGAAATTGTCCAAACACACTCTTCTGAACAAACTGAAAGAAAATGAAAGTGTGTAAAGCAAAACGAGCCAGACCATTCTTTCTCAGCAGCAGTTTGCTTTTAGCTTTATTCAAACATCACTTCCCCATTCCTACACCCACTGGAAAACATTAAATTATTATAAGTGATACTGAGCGTTTCATGCATTTTGTAGTACCTCAGGTCATAAAGGTTTGCCAGTGTTTTACTTCCAAGTGTGGGTCTCTTGATGTCTTGGCTGCTGCCACTGGAGGTTTAGGTGTCAGGATTGTGCTACATATGTGGTGTCAGCTCTGCCTGTGAGCACAAGCTACAGCTCCATTTCCCAGCCTCCTAATTGCTATTAAAGGAGACAGCGGCAACCTTGCAGCTGGCATCTCATTTCATCAAAGTAGTGATAAACTATATTTAAAAAAACCTTCTCTCACTTCAAAATCCTTTCATTTTGGTGACAAATGTTGGGGTATACTTGCATACAAATAATTTTCTTCCAGGATTTTTTTGTTGCTGCTGTTGTTTTTTAATGCCTCCTAAACATAGGTTGTCTGAAAGTTTTATGAGCTAGTCTTCTTTTTTTTTTCATACACATCCTGATGAGCTGCTATTGAAAGAACATTAAATTGCTTGTTGGTTCCTTTTTTGAGGACAGCCTAATCATGTTTTGCTATAGAACAGTTTCCCTTGCCTCTTACAATTCTTTGGCTTCTCATCTCTGCTCATGACTTTGCTTATCTTGCACATATAAATTAGTAGTACAAATATAGTTGAATCTGGCATCATGGCTGCAAGGAGTTTTTTTAAATTTTTCACTATTGGTTTAACTGGTTTTTTTTTTTCAAGTTTGGTTTAAAAGGTTGGGGGTTTTATTAATTAACTTTTCATTCTAATCAACTGTCCTAAGAAAGTGGCAGTCAAATGGAAATTTTATTTACTCTTTATGATGAGGCGTACAGTTTGAGAGAGTTTAATTCTCTCCTACTGAAAATCTACCCTGTAGAAGCACTTTTATCTCTTGATGACTGGTTACATGGCAAAAACATCTCAGCCTAATCTATCCGATTCTTGTACACCATTTTATCTCCTCTGCAATCGAATTTGTCTGTAGTGGAACCAACATTCTTTTTATCACCCAAGGTCTGATCTTCAAGCTTTCACCTTCAAAAGCACAGCCATCCTTAGGCAGACTGGTAGCTCAGAATGATTTATAACTGAGGAAAACTTTGAAGTTTCTATAAATAACAAAACAAAAAAAAAAGCAGTGTTTTCTGCCATTTTTAGTTATATTGCAGTTTGCTTGCTTATACTCAGGCATCTCTTGTGTCTTCCATTCTGTATCAGTGACATGCAGCCAGGAATGACTGTGCCACCAGTTTCTGAGTGGCCTGATAAGAATCCTAAGATAGTAATGTGGAGCCCAAGGAAAAATGATTCTCAAGTGTTTTTCACACGAGTGGTAAGGATCAGCATGGGGCTGAATGTGAAATACAGACACCACATTCCAGGGGACTCTGTAAAGAGCGTGTTTAATTTCCCGAGCCACAAGCTGCACATCCCTTTTGCAAGACTGAGCTCTCCAACTGCACACAGCCATCACTGACATGTTGGGAGGCTGCTGAGTGATTCACATCCAGCAGCTTAGCAAGGGGAAACTGAACAAATGACAGTGGAGATGCTTTCATTTGGAGGAATACCAAATGTTCCTGCTCTTTCAGCTCCTAGATATGGGATATCTACTTTGTGACCTTCAGAAAGAGAAAGAAATTCATATTTCTAAGCAAGATGGCTTTGGTGGTGATCATAAACCCCTGAGATATGCTGTGTGTTTGTAATTTAAGGAAGAAACACAGAGATCTGGAAATTCATTTGCAGATAGCAAATTCAACATCAAATTTCTCCCTCACATCAAGGATGCAGTTGGAATACTGTCATTTTCTTTGTTGGATTTTTTTTGTTTGTTTGTTTGTTTTTAGCATGTATTACTTTCTATTTTAATGCTGATAGCTTGTCAGATTTAAACCATTTTTTTTCTTCCCTCCAGGGAACTTTCTACTGGCAGTAAGTGTAGGGACATATTGTTGTTATCAGCTCATATTATGGTAACACAGAGAGTTCCAAACCAAAGATCACAGCCCAAATCTTTGGGGATATGTAGACACATTGTGGAGTTCTAACAGCTACTCAGATCTTGCTCCAGTGAGACTTTTAGGTCTGGGATTAATTTGGAGTGCACAGGGATCTTGCAGATTGGATTTTTTTTTCCAGCAGTGGAAAGGGAAATACCTGCTACTGAAGGTGAGGTAGGATGTAAGGGTTGTAGGGCCATAAAATGAGATGCTTGCCTTAATGGATAACAGCCTAAAGTATCTGAAAACCTCACACTGTACAGCACTTCTAGGGATTGCAGGTATTGAGATTCATGGGGATGTTTCTATCTGGACCTATGCAGCAAAGTGGAGGAGCGAGTGGAAGGAAGGAGAGCAGGTTTGAGTCTGTGGAGCAGGAACCAGTCATAAACACAGAAAACTTCACCTTTGCAAAAGTCCTTTCATACCCCTTGTACCATTGATTTTTTTTGTTGATCTCACAGCTGCAACACATTCAGGGTCTTCCCTTGCAGCTTTTGTGACACCACCCCTTTGCTTTGGAGAGTTTGTTTTTCCCAGAAGTGACCCTGTACTAGGCATGAACATCCTTGGCTAATTTCAGTAGTATCAACATAGGAAGAAAACATCAGTGGCTTTTACAAGAAACTGATGTCATGCAGGGGGCCATTTCTAGACCATTTTTAGCTCCTCAAGCTCTCCACAATGGCTGACCACTGCTGAGACCAGCACAGGAGGATCTGCACCCAGCTGCTTTCCTGGAGGTGATGGGCTAACGTGGAAATGCTCCTGCAGGCAGAGAGCCAAGCCAGCTCCTGCTGCACACAGCCCTGAGGGGATTTTGTGGTGATGCATGTGGTGGGGTTTGGCCCTCACAGAGGGAAGAGGAGAGGAGGGAGATTCCTTCCCCCCCCTGCCCCACCATCTCCTCCGTGAGCACCTGTTAAAGAGCTAAGCATACACTGTTCTGGATTTGCAAATCATTATAATGACAGACTGTAACAATAAAAAGAGCCATGAAAATAGATCATGTAAATAAGTCCTGGATTAAAAATCCCCCGGTACACTGGGACATGATAAAACTCCACTAAGTCAATAATCTGTGCATTAAGAACTCCTCTGGTTATGTAAAGGAACTAAAACAGTCTGTTTTTCTCAGTGAGCCAGAGGAAGTAGTAGCTTGGGTATGTAATAGGATGATAAGGAGTGCTTGCTTTTCAGTAGCCCTTACAGTCTAACTTGATTTACAGATCAAATCTCTACTGCTGACAGTAGAAAGACTGTAATGATGGCAGTGACCGTGTCTAAGAGAGTTTCAGTTGTGTCTTTATTCCAAGTCCTCAGAAAGGAAATAATAAAAACAGATAATCAAATTAAAGTAATGGTTTCAGATGACATTCACACAAAATAAGTTTATTCTGTTAAGCTGCTAGTTTGTCTTCTTCATTCCTGTGTTCTTGAATATTGCAGGAGTCCTGGATGAGACTATGAATTTATGTACCGTGCACCGCGTAGCGATTCAGCAGAGCTGGGAACAGTGCGCATTAATGACAATAACAGTATTAGAACAGCATCTACAGAGGCAATCATGACACAGGGCCCTGTTGTCCTTATCCAAGAGAGCTTATTATGCCAGTGAAAAACAGGAAGGAGACCTACGTTCTGATTTACAGCTTTCATTCTCTCGAGTGCTTTGTAAGCTATGTTTTACCATCTCTGCTCGTGTTTTATTTTGTATTAAAAGGAGTGCTTTGTAGGGATAGTTTCATGTTGAAGATGTAGTCTATGTCTGTTTTGCATTTTCTCAGCCCTTAAGTATGACTTTCTCAAAACTGACTCTCCTGGCAGGTGAATGCGCCTTTGGGCGCATTTTGTCCTGACACACACAGTCCCTGTGAACCTTCTCATCGACACCAAGATTTTTGTGTTAAAGCAGGTATGAAATAAGTTGTCAAAATTAAGTAGCTGAAGAATAGTGGCTTAAAATAATTTCTTTTCATGTTGAGCTACCTCTTAGTTTCTGCTTAAAGCTTTGATATTTCCACCCCACCTTTCTCTCTACTGCAGCCGAGTGAGGGCTGATTCCCTGCTTAGCTGTGCTCGTTTTAATCCCCAGAGACATAAACTACAGAAGAGACTTTTGCTCTATACCTTTTCCTTTTGAAGTACCTCTGTCAGCCCCCACTTGCCTTTCCCTCGTTTACCCTTTCAGGGTCCTTGTCACCCAGCTATTAATGTTTGTAAGGGTCACAGCCTGTCTCCTGACACACAGAGGGCTGTGTGTGCACCTTGGCTTCTCTGGAGAATGCTGCAGAGCTCCTTCAGGTGTTAACAGGGCTGCTTTCTGTGGTCCTGCTAAACAGCAAAGAAATTTACATGTACAAAACCAGTCATCAACTATCTTACTTGGAAAGTCATTTTTCCTCTACGTCCACTTCAACAGTGCCAATGCCAGTAGAGATGCACATCCATTTTCGTGGACTTCACAACTTTAAGCATTCAAAGGAACTGATGAAAATGCACTGGGACATTTGTCACATCAAAGACGAGATATTGCAAGGCACAGATATTATAGTTTGCCTCTCCGTCATGCAAGTGTTGTGAACGGGTCTTTCACAAGGGAGACAGAAGATTCTCTCACCTTTTGGACTGTTCCTAAAGATGCTGATGCTTTTACAGAGGGCTAAGCCATTCCTGCAAGGGGTGTAGTAATTTAGGCTCATCCTACTCTCATAGAATAGTTCCCTGGAACAGCATAGCTTATCCTGTTGCTTGATGCAGTTTCAATAACTATCAAAATATGCCATAAGCACTTCCAGTTTAAGCCAAGCACATCCCTCCATTGAATTTAATTGGGGCAGTTTTCTGAATGCCCTAACAACCAGGTTGAAAAACAGTCCTAGAAATTAGTGGGAGTCAGGTGGTTTAGTCCATTTAAAAATTCTGAAAATGCCAGTGTACATTGCAATATTCTTTGAGGAATACACTTCGTGTAAGATAGCCTGAATTATCCAAATTCAGTTTTCCAAAACTCCCTGTTATTCATGTTTCTCATTATCTATAAATTACATTCAAAATTACCTTAATTACCTGAAACCTTGGTTATCCAAATATATTCTTTGTCCCCTGTGATACTCTGGTAATTGATCTTGTACTGCATTACTCCAGCTGCTGCTTCACTGGTTATGAAATGAAGGCACACTTGCTCTGCCACTGCAGTGCTCCTTCAGGTTTGTCTTTTTCTCTGCTGTTCAGCATAAAGTCAGTGCAGAGCTACAAAGAGTGCATGGAAAGCTCTTCATCATCTGCATTGAGAGGTATTTGGAGAAGCAGAGCTGTTACCAACTTCTCCAGCAGCAGGTCTAACAGGACCTTCCTTGACATAACTTTGGAGTAAACAGGAGAGGATGAAATGAAACTTCCTAAGCAGCAATCTACTTCAACACTGCCAATAAAGAGCTGGCTTTTCATAGATCCAGATCCACTGGTTTACTCTGGTCAAACCAATTTGCCTTCAAAATTAGGTGAGAGAGATCCCAGGGAGATTCACCAAATATTAATCAGATTAATTTACTACTGTCACCCACTGAGAACAGAAAAAAAGATTGTACTTTCAAGTGCCATAGACAAAAATGTCAATAATGCTTATGGTTTGTAGAAAACCTTAATTCTCACATTCTGTGGTAACTTTCTACCAGGTAAAACCTTGTTTCCAGGAAAACTTATTGTCTGGTATATGGCATCCAATAAATTTCAAGAAAGTAAATTTGTCATAATGAATATTTAGTAATTAATTATTCCCTCATTATAGCTCTTGAGTCATGAGCTAGAATATAGCTTCATAATGATCACGTTAGTTTTTGAATACGATGGTGCTGCAGCCTTAATTAAGACCAAATGCTGAAGCATTTTCTCACAAGTTGTTTTTTATTCTCAGGTGGAGGGGTTGGATCATGAGCTCAGTTTCTTTGTTGGAAATGAGGCATTGCAATGGCATGTTGCAATTCCAGCAGGGTTATTTTGGTAAAATGGATTTTTCTGATGGTGCAGGACATTTGGACAAGACTTGTAGCTGCTGAGCAGCTTTGCATGAACATATCAGTTGCTATGGCAAATGGCATTACTCCAATATTTAGGCCAAAACCCTGCTTTTTGACTGTTGCACCCCAAATGTTGTTTAGTCTCTGCTGTCTGCTTTGGGCATGGCTGTTAATGCCAGTGGTCTTGTACATTTATAGTTGCTATAGGCGCCTCAATAGCTTCATGTAATTGTGACAAGTTTTGTCATCTATTTAGAAAAAGGATACATCAACTGGAGCAATACAGATGTAGTTCTTAGCTGGAATGGGTTGCTGTACAGCAGGATTTCTTTACAGGACCTCAGAGCATCACAGCAGTCACAGATGACATCCTTCCATATCGGGACTTCTGCAATTCTCTATTGGTCACTGGTTACTTACTGCTTTTGGGCCTTCCAAGATCTGAAGCTTGATGTGACTCTAAGAATGTGGTCGTGATTCCTGTTACAAATGTAAGTTTTGATCTTGAGTAAATTTCCACCAAATGAGACTTGGATCAGAGGTGTGTTTCTGAGCCACAAACTCTTCCACAGCTGCTCTCACTGTGGTTCCACTTAGGTTCCTGCTACTGCCTGAGGCTGTCCCTGAGGCCAGGAGCCAGCAGAAAAGGACAAATCCTGCAGTAAAATACCACTTGCTATGAGGAACTGAGCTTTTAGTTGACCTACTTGACATACCCTAAAGGCATTTAAAGGGAATATCAAATATATGAAAGACTTGTTTAAATGAAAAGTGAGCAGTTCTGGATCTCGCATTTCCCCGCTGTGGCCCTGTGTCTTGTGGAGTCGCTGTACTTTGTGTAGCAGGACTTTGTGCTTTGCTGTGGTATCTAGCAAGATTCAGACTATAAGCCATATGTATATTTTAATTAGATGTATTGGTTTTAAAAGTAAAATAATGTTTATTCATTTCTTGGGACTATTGCATGTTTCACTAACATGAAAAGTTATTTTAAGTCATTTCAGTGGGGTGAGAAGAGCAAGTAGAATAAAAACCCCTCTGTATAAAAGCTGCAATGTGGTCTTCAAAGAGTGTACTTATCACAGTGTGGAGAGATCCATGTCAAAGATTTGCAGTGATTGCTCTTTGTTCTAGTGGAACCACAAGTTCTCTGATATATTGCATAAATCTGGTCTTCTGCACTAGTATAAACATGTACTGAGCTGCCTTATCAAGATAAAATTATTTAGATTATTTGTCTTATCTTAATGGGTTTTTTTTATTAATGCTACTATGTGGCAGAACAATATAAACAAAAAAGTTGTATGTGGGTTTAATAGTATGAAGCAATTTTTAAGTTTTTATTGAACTTTATTGCATTGGCATTGGTGCTTAATAATTTTTATTGTTCAGAGCTGTTTTTTCCCAAACTAGCAAACTCTGTGATATACTATTTCCCCTATTGTACCAAAGCACTCCTATAATGTATATTTAAATACAGTTCTACATGTAAAATCCACTAAAGAGTTCTCCTTCACGTTTTCCTATTATGAGATGCTCACTCTTAATCCAAATGCCTCTACAGATTTCCTTCCTAAAGTCAGTCTCTCCATCTTATTGAATGAGGCTTGTTCTGAGCTGGGGGAAACCTCATGTTTTGCATTGCTACAGGTTTATGGATATCCTAATTCTGTGAGTTCACAGGGAACCGAATGGATGCCTTGACATATTGTTGTAATGAAGGAAAATATGCATTTGATTAATTTTTAAAGGCTTTTTGATACCCTTTGTGTGTGCGTGCATGTGCTATTTCAGTGTTCTCTTCCTTCTTAACTCCTCCTACAGGCAGCATCTGTGAAACCATTATTGTTTTCCTCACATGGAGAAATTGCTCCCATAGCCTTCAAAATTTGAATTGTTCAAGGGCAGGAAAAAAGATAAATGACTGGCAGTTGTTTTTCAGTTATATTAATTTTATTAGTCATGCATTCTCCTGTGTTTTTTCAGAGCTCTGGGACTCCTTTCTCTTAGCAATTAGAGCTTTTGAACAAAGAAAACTGCTTAGATGCAATGATTAATTTGATACCCCTGCCCACACTCCTCAGCTGAATCTGGGGACAAAGTGGTGAGTTTTAATACCTGAAGCTTTGTCTGAGTGATTCTCTCTGCTTGGGGCACTTGATGCAAATTCATGTAAAACAGTGTAAGAAAGGAATAATCCCTCCCTCTGCCCCCCACGGCACATTATTTCTGCATTCTCATCAGCTTATGGCTGTGCAGGAGGGTTCTTTCATCCAGACTAATGAAATAGTTGGAAATAATAATTTATTCTACTTTTCTGCAGCTGGTTCTTCTGGTCCCTGAGCTCCCACCACCCACCAAAGGCATTGTCCTCCCTGCTCGGTGAGGGCTGGGCTGGCCCCTGGACAGCCTCCTGATCTCTCCTGTCCATCAAGTTCTTCCTGCTGGTACCCAGAGTTGGTGGCAGTATCCAAATCTGTTCTAATCCTAAAATGAGCACAGCCCTGGTCTCCAAGGCAGGAGTCCCAGGTGGGGCTTGGTCTGTGAATGATTGGGGTGTTTTCAGCTGGGACGGAGAGCAGAGGCTGCTGTGCTTTAAGTTACTGACCTAAGCTTATGAAATGCATGCAGGAACATTAAGTGTCCGTATTAAGTGTCTATAGTTTGAGACAGGTTTTTTTAATGAAAGCCAATTAGTCAAAACCAAAATATTAATGAAAAAGTAGGTTTTGAGATGATTCCCAAAATTAAATCATTAAGTAAAATTTTTAGTATTAACTAAAGGGGTTTTATGTAAAAAACCCCCCTAGAATGCTAGAAATAGATATTTGATTTTTTTTAAATTTTTGGAGATTTTATTAACTTCTACTATTCATCGTTAAAATATGTCTTTGGTTGTTTTTGTGGGGGGGTTTTGGGTTTGTTGTTTTTTTAGACATTGATTCTCTCACTCCCTCTTGTGAGAGAGAAGACTTCTTAAAGAAACAGGAAGTGTTTCTATTCTAATGTGAACTATGAATTCCTGACTGTGTTACACATTGAAAATAAATAGTTTTCTTAAGTTAAAAAATTTTATAACAAATGGTATAGAAAGCTAACAATATTGGTGAAACCCAGGAGCTTCATAAAGTAGCAATTACCCTTTCACTTTTAGATATTTTGCCTTTTTCCCCTTGTATTTTGTTCTTTTAAGGCCTCACATATTAAGAAAACCTGTCAATTTAAATGTTTTTAAGTGGTTGGTCAAAAAAGACAAAGAGAAAAAAGAGAACTTTATTCTAATTGTTAGAGTGTCAGTACCTGTAGAGACTTTAATTTTTTCCTTTTTAAAGCTTTGAATTGTTCTGTTTGAAGTTCAAATTCAGGAATAAAACAAGAGTCAAAACTGAAAGTATGTTTCTATATAGCAAATTAATGGACTTAACCAGGAAAAAGCTGTGTTCAGCTCCAAAGCTTGTCACATAAAAGGAATTTTAACCTCTTTGGGGTTTCTTTTTTTTTTTTTCTTTTTTTTTTTTATCTTTTTTTTTGACACCCCCAAAGGCCATTTTTCCAACATTTCAGAACTACTGAATGCATGTACCTTGATAGTTATGTGTGAAAATTTATAATAGGCACTTTGTTGGGTTGAGTGGAGTCCCATTGAAGCAAACACAGAACCTGGCCTGGTCCTTAAATATACAATTACAATAATTGAAGCTTCTAAGTCAAAATCCATATAAAGCAAATAAAAAATACTGCTGAGCTTTTGTATTTCAGCCTCCACTCTGTGTGTATTAGGAAAGGAAATTACATTTGAAGTGGTCAACATGCAGATGTTGGCCAGGAGTTTTGATTTTCTTGTAGAATCTGAGTCTTCTCTCTCCAGTCAGTTTAAAATCAACATGCAGTTATCACATGCTCACCTTTCAGTGGTGCCCCAAAATCTGCAGGGTGAGCACATCCTTCAATCCACGCATGCCCAAGGGGGATTGTGGGGGTTGTTTTAACATCTTTGGCAGTGTCAGGTGCCCACTGGAACCCATCACAGACAATGTCTCTGAGTGCCCATCTCAAAGGGCTCCAGCTCTCATGGCTTCAAAGGGCAGTGGGAAACAAAAGAGATTTACCAGGGGTGTGCAGAGGGGCTTGGAAGGCTGAGGGGTGGCACACGTGGGGTTCAGCATCCTTGTGCTGCAGCTGTTCAGGAACTTGAACCCTTGAACTTGGCCACAGATTTTCCAAACAGGTCACGATCTTAACAGACCAACAGGCTGTTAATTTGAATTATGGAGGGGTTCATGGTCTTTGGTGCATTAAAATTCCTGCCCAACATCATGCAGGGAGTGCTCTGCTGTGCCCACTATAAAAGTACAAGTGATTCCATTGAAAATATAGGGCATCCTTTGGTTTTAGCTCAGTTTGAAGGAAATGGGTCTGATCCACTCTGGCTTCATTATTCCTTTGTGGTTATGCAATTTCACTAAAATACCTGGAGTTTTAGGCTACTGTCTGCTGGTAATCTGAAAAATACTGACATTCCTAGCTTTTTAATGAACCTTAAATTGATCTTTTCGTGCGTGTGTGAGGGTTTGCGTAATGATTTGTGTATGCATATTTAGGTATTAGGGAGAGTAGTAAGGCTGTTGAGAGACTTCTGCAAGATTTAGAGAGAGAAACATGATGTTACAGATTATAATAAGGTGTAAAGGCTTTTCACTCCTTAAAATGGAGAAGCTGACATATTAAATTGCATGTGCTCTAGTGATGTCGACTGACTCAGAGAACTTGAAGGAAATAACAGCTGCGTACATCAAAGTTAAAAATAGAAGCTTCATGAATGAGTAGCAGTTTAGAATGAATGAAGAAATTAAAAAAATATTATTAATTATAGTGTTTAGAGAAAGGAAAGACAAAGTTCAAACTTTCTGAAGGCAGAATGCTGTCATCAGTCTTGCAGCAGGTCTGTGCTGGGAAGCAGCACCTTGTCCTGCTGAGCCCCTCTGCTCAAGAGGGGCTCTTGTCCAAGCACAGGCACCTACGGCCACTTCAGAGAGCCCAGGATGACTCAGCCTTCCCACCTGACTGGAAGTTATGACACTGGGCATATGGGAGATTCCTGCCCTTCTGCAGCGGCAGCTGGATGCCCTGAGGCATCTCAGATGGCAGTCGATGCTTCAGTCTAAGAAGTAATTGCACATAAGCATAAGCGCAGACTCCCTTTCTCTCATATTTTTAATACATAGTCACCTGAAGTGGTTTCATAGCACTGTTTGCAGTAGGTTATTGTAGAAAGTAATGAGCAGTTTATCTAATTTTAAAGGTAGTAGGAATTCTGAGGTGAATAGAGCAGGTGTACACCTTAAAATCAGACCAAATATAAAATTAAAAACGATCCTAACATCAAAAATTGTAGTTAAAAGTTATTTAAATTTGCAGTGCATGGTTGTTTTCCTAATGACTTCAAATTAATGAATTCATTCTAACATTTTCCTTTTAATATATTCATAGTTAAATATAACTTGAATGTTGTCTAATTACATTCTCATGTTAATTTAGCTCTGATTCAGAATTTCTGCCATTATTCTTTGTAGAATTATTTTGAAATGATGGAAAGTTCAGAAAAGATGCTCCATTATGTGATTGTGCCTTTGAATTATTTATCAAATTCAAAGACAGAAACATAGCTAAAATCTAGTTTGAGTTGTAAATGGGTTTTGGTAATGTAAGGAGGAAGCACAAGTCATTTTTGCAGAATGCCATGGGTACTGCAGGAGCAGTGGTGGCCCCGCATGAGCAGACAGGTTCATGGTTAATAAGAAACCTCCACTGCACTAGCTGGCAAATTCTGTCTAAGCAGATGAGACAGATGATGTGTGGAAGAGGAGAGACAAAGAGAGACACAGAGAACTTGTGAAGTGACAGTGCAGATTAGTGACAAAATTAAGAGAAAACCTGTCCTGTCATGGTCAGAACCAGCCCTCACTCCCTCTACGGAAATAAAAGCTTTCACAAGAACTGTTTAACTCATGTTTTTCACAAACCATTGCAGTGGCTAACAGCACAGTGCTAACATCAGGTTGTAGAAACCATCATTAATGGAAAAATTGTGGCTGTGGCCCTGAGCTAGGGAGAGAACAAACAGTTGCTGGTGAGACATGTATGAGTCTGAGAGGGCGAGACACTGCTGGGGAAAATTCGAAAGGAGAAAAGGAAACTTGTCTTAATGTAAGCAGCAGTTTTGCTAGAGGTAAGTGAGGGGAAATTCTTCATTTATAAATGGTTCATTGAGCCATGATAATAAAGCACAGCTGCAGAAGAAAGATAATTATCTACTTAAGTATCAGATGCCCTAAGGGTACAAGCTTCCCTTCTCTCCTTTTGAAAAATGAACTCAGATTAAACGAATGTCCTTTTTCCTGGTTTAGTGTTGACATGGACTTCCTTTTTATGAGTAAAATTATTTTTTTTATTCCTTTATTCCTGGTATGGAAATATGGTCTGCCAATGGATGTGCTTTGTACAATGCGCTGGGAAGGCACAAATTAATTACATGGGGTTTACTATGCCTGGTAATTTACCAAGGGACACAGCACTGCAGAACTAAAACCCCACAAAACTAGGATTTTTGTTCCCATCCAGGATTGTTTTGTTTCAAAATACCTGCTTCCTAAATGTATATTTCTCATTTCTTAAATGTTGATACTATATGTTGTAACAAGCGAAGAATAGTGGTGGCATTGCTGATTCTTTACAAAAAAAACCCTGAGAGACTGATTCTTAAAGCAGATTAACACCCATGGCTGGGACCAGTCTTCTCCTCTTCTTTTGGGAGTAGCTACAGGTAGAGCTTGCTCAATTCTGCTCCCACTTTAGCAAATATCCATTAGAGACTTGTCTGTCCTCATCTGGATTTTGAAAAATGATCAAAACCTGCCACTACATCTTTACTTTGAGAAAATGTCTGGTTTCCTCTCCTATCATAATGATAAGTGTGATTCTTATAATATAACCTTGGTGTATGTATGCATGTTGTCTCTGTGCTTATGGAAATAATTGATCTTTCACATGTAATAATCTCTCCTTATTTCAGATATCTCACACAGTTCTTGACAATCAGGTTGATGTAACCTTTTTGTGAACCTGTTAACTGCAGAGTTACCTTACCTGGATTATAGAGAATACTCCTGAATACCTGCAGGCTTCAAGATGCATTAAAAATAAAGATGACTGTAATACAATGGCATGGAACCTCATTTTCTCCAAATAGTCCTTTGAACATTTGTTTTAATACTGGAAAAAAATAATTTTTGTAGCCTTCAGTCATGAAAGTTCAAGTGGTGTTAAAGGTTACTTTAAAGTCTTCATTCTGCAAATTCTATTATGTAAGTCAGCAAAGAATCCTGTCTGCAGGGAATTGAAATGAGAATCAAGTACTTGCTTGGTGGATCTACCCAACTGAGGCTCTGCTAAGGATTCTGGACCATATTAATAATGTTACATAATTGACTTTCAAGTGAGGAATCATAGCAATTATTAATTACTGTGAACACAGCAGATCGGATGACTGTGAGCAGCATCTGTGTCCTTCCAGTATTTACTTTATAGATTCATTTCACTGACTCTCAAATCACAGTCACCAAGGTAGAATTAAATCAGAGTGTATTTACAGGGTTGTGAACACTGTGCTTAAAAGGAAATCATCTTAATTATCTTAATGTATTTTTAAAAACACATTATAGTTACAACAGGCGAGCATTCCTTGTGAATTGAAATTAATGTGAAGAAATAAGTGATCTGCTATGATCAGCATAGTGCCAGCTTGTCATATTTAGGTGACTAAAACTACAGCTGTAAGATCAAGATTTTCAAAAATATATATCACATATGGGGAAAAACATTGTAAAACTCCTGTCTCAGACAACACGTCCAAAGCCCTCTTAAATTTCTTTGGCTTTCCCCCATTTTTATTCACAAAAGAAAATGTCTCTTTCACAGGAGAAAAATACCAGCATTTCTCCATTCAGATGGTAAATTTGAGTCTGTGAAAAATTTGCTATCCCTTAAATGTCTCAGTATAGCTCAAGAGCCTTAGTCATTTTTGCCCATATTTGAGGGATTTGAGGAAAAGAATTCTGAACAAAACGTCATACAACTCCTTGTAATTAGCCCTACGTTTGGATGCTCCTGCCGTATCCCAGCAATGAAGAGCACAGGCCATCCAAGGGTGATCAGAACAGGCTGGGGATTGAGGCTTTTCTTCTGGACCACTCAGAGTTGTGTTTGTGCCTTGACACTGCCACCTTCAGATGTCCTCGTGTGTCCCCTGCGGCCGGTGGAGCGTTTCCGTGACCTGTGTCCCGAGGAAGTGGCGGATTTGTTCCAAACGGCACAAAGGGTTGGAAACGTGGTGGAGGAACACTTCTGTGGCACCTCACTCACCTTTTCCATCCAGGTTTGTGAACCAGTCAGCTAAGAAAGGTTTAATGGTTTGTTTTATCAAGCTTTCAGCCTTTTTCCCTAGTCCAGTCACAGGAGGGTATTGGAACTTCAAGGGGCAATAAATGCAAAATAACAGTAATAAAAAACAAGGAGCCAAATAACTGCATTGCAGTCTTTCAGATTTGCCATTGAAAAATCTAAAAAGGAAACCAGCGGGAAAGTGTGATTAATAATTGCAAAACCTTGGATAAAGCCAGCAAAAGCTCTCAAATGCTGTACTTGTTTGTGAGTATTTCAGGAGATATTCTTCCTTCAAAGAGGTGTTTGCAGGGTTCCACATAACCCACTGCATATCCTTCAGATAGGTGATCCCTCCTCACAGCTATTTATATGCAGGCAGAGAGCTGTAGCCATGTAAATGCATTCTAAATTCTGACCTTTCAGTTGTTTGTGCTGGGCGTTTTTATACTAAAAAGGAATTCTGTTTAAAGCAAACCAGGAGACTTAGCCCATTCATTAGAATCAGAATTTAAGCAAGCATACTTTGATTAAATTCTTACTTCCAGATGTGATTTTATGTTCACAAGGATCAGAAATATATTGCTAGCTATTGAAAATATAATCTGAAAAAATGAAAAATAGAAACCTTTGTTTTTTGATGTGAGATAGTTTCCCACTTTTCTGGGGTCTGATATATGGAAAGGAGTGTTGAATGGTCCTCAGGAAAAATATGCTAATTTAACAGACAGTGTAATTGATGTAAATGATTACTGGGTAAGATTTCTGAATTTTTGTGTTGAATCCTTGTTGAATCCTCTAATCTGAGACTTTTCCCTTTGCTTACAGGATGGCCCTGAAGCTGGACAAACGGTGAAGGTGAGTGCTTATTATGCAGAATACAAATTAAGACACAATTATAAGAACTAATAAAAGATCAAAGCTCATCATCTGCAGTCCATTGCTGTATTGTTACTTTATCCTTGAGATAAAAACAATCCCAAGTGTACAATAGCAGTAAATACTTTTTATTGAAATTGCACAAGATAATGTTTACAGGTTTGCTTCCTAGACAAAATTTTTCAATCAAAAAAATATCTTTTCTAAGCTGCTGGGTGTATTTATGCAAGGAAAGCCTCATGAAAGAGGCATCTGGTTTAGTTTTTTGTTTGTTTTATGGAGAAAATATTGTCCTTCCATTCATGATCTCTTTGTTTTTCTGTTCATTGGCTAATGAGTTGTAGCTAATTTTAAACTGAACCACATTATGAAAATATACCTTTTGTCTATGCTTTCTCTCAAAGCATTCATATCACATTCTTGTTACTGAAGTTCAAATGTAATGGATCCAGTGAAGCTAAAAAACAGATTTTAAGTGTACTTCCAAAAAAAAGGTGGGAGGGTGGAAGGGAAGAGAAGGATTTATGATTATATTCTCCACTTGAGTAATAACATAGATAACATCCAAGATGTCTCTCCAGCCATGTTTCACTGCTTCATAATGCAAATGTAATTGCATGTGGAGTTCAATGATATGCCTCAACATTAGATAACGTCTATTTTTTATGTTTGCAATCAGAGGAAAGTCAAATATGGATATGGGTTAGCACTTTGTAAAATCAAATTAGATGTCTCAGAAAACCTGTTTGTGTTGATTAAGATAACTGTAACAACCACATGATGATGGATAGGAACATTTTACTTTTTTTCCAATTTCCTGTGTTGACCTTATTTTTCCTTCTCCCTTTTGCTGCCTGCTTTAATATTTAACGGAGAGGTAATAGGGAGAGAGAAGAAATTAAAATCTCACCAAGCTTGGGATGGGATGAAGAAATGTAATGTGATTTATTTCTGTACTATGACAAAACACTTTCCTTGACTCATGATTGCATTGGGTGGATTTCACTGGCAGTCTCTGTTTATAGGTGAAATAATAAGTTTAAATACTTTGAAACTAAATTTTGTTATTATCACCAATACGATTTATGAAGAAACTCTGAGGATTTATTTTAATATCCTGGACAAGTGTTTTTCTCTCTGCAAAGAGAAGGTGTATGGGAATGGTTATATGTAAGAATTATTTATATGAACGAGCAAAGGCAGATGTAAAAATTCCCATCTTCTGGGATTCTGAACAGTAACAAATGCTTATATAGGCCTTAAAAAGGCAGGAAGTTCTCTATTGTTTTGTGTTTGCACTGGAAACAAAGAACACTAGGTGCTTATTGCAAAATGGCAGCCACCCTTCATGCCTCCTTCTCACACTTTTAATAAACACCGAGATGAAAATGACCCGTTCTTACAACTGTGAACCCCCAGACTTTGCAATAACGAGCGTGTATTCATAAATCAGAGGTTATCAGTTTACATTTCTCTACTTTTCTGCA
Source organism: Bombycilla garrulus (assembly GCA_013400315.1). Lineage (NCBI taxonomy): Eukaryota > Metazoa > Chordata > Aves > Passeriformes > Bombycillidae > Bombycilla > Bombycilla garrulus. Next base: position 260,886 of record VXBU01006789.1, on the reverse strand, counting down.
TCACTGGGCAACACTGTAATTTATCATCATCACTTTGGGATGTTTATCATCCAAAAATGCCAACAACTATTTTCTGCAGAGAATTTAGAGCTTTCAAAACTTCAATCAGGAAAGAAATTACTGTGATCAAGATCTTCTTTTAAGTGAACAATAGGGTGGATACATAAATAGCTGGTTTCATTGAAACTGTTCTGAATCACAAAGTTTGAAAAAACACCTATGTGACCTACAAATAATTTATGAACCTTAAATTCAGTGTGTCGTGTTTCTGGATGTGGATTTATTTGGGGATTTTTTTTCATGTATGAGAATCCACAATAATCCAGTCTCCTCTGAGGGAGCTTTTAATTAACATTTCTGGAACAGACCAAACATTAGAAAAAAATTGTAAAAGTAAAAATAGCAAAACATCACAATATCCAAGGGAGTTTGTGGAGACTGTTTAAGTAGGGTAGGCAAGCATATCACAGGAGCTAATTAGGTGTAGCTGATTTTGCTTTGAATGGAGTCACATACCAGATGGTTTCAAGAGTCCTTTCCCATTGTATTTTGTATAATTCTGTATATCTGTGTAAATATAGGCTACTGTATGTGCTGTGGAGGAACAGAAATACAGGAAGTAGGAGAAGAGACTTTTCAGTTGCTCAGTACAAAATTTTACTACAAAATGGGAAGAGCTATCAGCCTAGCTGAAGACAATAACTGAGAAATTTAGTCTGAAAAAGATTAAGGAATTCTTCTTTGTCTGCAAGAAGAAATGGTAATGAATGTACAAGAAAAATCTTGAACCCAAATTTGAGTTTCAGGTCTTTCTCTGCAATGGAGATGCTGGAAATTATGTGTATGCAACAGGTTGAAAGGAAAAGACCCTTTCCATGTGATTTTGGCTAGAAATTTGCCAGTGTTACCTCTCCCTTTTGGTGCTATGAAAACTGCTGGTGTGTGCATTTTGTGTGAAACGCTTTCTAGTTACCTACTGGGAAGCTGTTCATGATCTGACTGTTAGTTTCATTGTTGCTGTACTCTCTTTCTCTTTCCATCTAAGGTAGCAGAGCCTGCAGGTCAGTGTTCTAGGAAAGCTTATAGCCCTTTCATACTCCCCCTTTTCGCTGGATGGGTCTTGGAAGTAATTATACCTGACCCTCAATTCACCAATATTTGTAAGTATAGATGGGTCTTTTCTCTCCACTTAGCAGCTGGAAATATACACATGGTAAGGGATTCTGAGCCCTGTCCCAAGTCTCAGACCATAAAATAATGCAATATATTGCTTCATAATATTTTTCATAGCTTTCCACCTATTTTACTTATTCCAGCCCTGACACCTATTTATGATAGAAACAAGTGTCCTTCTCCAGAGATGGTCACAGAATGACACACTGTTTTATTGTGAGAGGTTCTTGAACCACTCACAGCAGAGAACTTGAGAATCTCTGGCACCTGAACAGTGTGTCAGCAAGCAAAACCACCTTTGAGCATTCAAGAGATTTTGAATACTTATGTGTAATTATTTGAGAAAGGAAGGAAATTGTATTTAGGTCCTCCCTTAAAGACTATTAATCTCTGCAATTCTGAGCTCTCTTTTTATTGGAGAACGCAAAACTCACGGTGTCCTTGTTCCAGGAATGGAGGGTGAGTTTCATGCTGCTTCTGTTTGAGAACGCCTTAAATATCCAGGCAATTTCATGGATCACGGAAATCAGCTCTGCATCTTAATGCAGGGCTCTTATTGCTATGTCAAGCGAGTGATGTTTCAAGATTTCCCTAGTATGTTTTATAGCCTTCTTTTCATCATCAAGTCAGCAAATGCTCTGGCTGCCTGGGTGGATGTATAGCTTAGTGTAGAATAAGCTCTTGGGTTTACCTTTTACGTGAGATTCAATCACAAGAAACTCCATGGATTCTGTACTCTGTAAAGGCTAAACAAATCAAGCTGGCAGGAGCATGAGGCAACTAATTTATCTGTAGAGACAAGATAATATTGCAGAGCGAGTGTCCATTGCAAAAACAAGGATGGAACACATCCTCTATTTTGCAGCAGTGTTGAAGTCTCCAGCAGCTCAGCACCTCCTCTGTTATCCTTGAGAAAGGGCCTCTTTGCCAATTACAGGTTCCCCTAAATAAATGAGAAAACAAAGCTGATGGTGGCAGTGTGGGTATGTGTGCAGAAACTTATTTTATGTGTTGCACATTCCACTAGCTATTTTACACTGAGAAGATTGTCTCATGATTATTTTTTGATACACGTATTTTTCTTTTCCAGATGTTTTTTAATGCTGTTTCAAATCAATCCACCCAGCTTGCATTCCTCAGAAATCTGAACCTGAGCTGTGGAGCTCAGGGCTCATTTAAGCCCACAGCAGACTTCTCTTTCATCCTCTTTGTCTATTCATGTCTTGACCCGAAGTACTGGACTCGAGGTTCAAGTCTTTAAATTTAATCAGTTCACACTACAGACTAATTGCATTGGAAAGATTAAATTCACTAACGCCAATATTTTTGATGCCTCAGCCTTCTTTCCCTGCAGACTAACAAATGTGAGTCCTGTGTTAGTGTAGTACTAGAAACCCTCTTTTGCTCTCAGAAGAACAAAAAAAGCCAGTGTTTGATAAGTGCAAAGATTTTTCTTACCTTTAAACAAATCTAAAAATTCAGATGCTAAAAGACATGGAAGGAAAAAAAGTTTTGAAAACCAGATTGTACTAAAGCATATGAACAAATTGCCTCCTGTGCTTTACCTTAAGAATGATGATTCTCTTGGAATTCTCTTTGGTGAGACGTCCAAAAATGATTTGAGGAAGTGCAGCAGTGTCTTTGAATTGCTCTGAGAACGACACTAATAATATTTGGTTGGAGACTATATAATATTGTGGACAGGTAATTGGTACAGCAAATTCAGTAGTCTCAGGGCTGCTACGTCTGTTTTGAGCTCAAAATTTTCTTTCTATTTCAGTACTATATTTAGTTTGGGGTGGTTTGGTTAGTGATGTATATTTTCAAAGCTAGGATTATACTGCCCCTTACAGAGACAGAGAAGCAGCAAGATCATCCAGATAGTTTCTCCCTCCTCCCTTAAAGCCTTTTGCCAGCTCTATGGTTTCTACTCACTCTAATTCTTCCTGCCCTTTCCTTCAGGGCTTTCTTCATAATCTGCCTTGTGTTGTTCTAAATCTCCTTCCAGTCCTTTGGTGAGACCTGTGTTTTCTATGATGCAAAATAAGTACTAATAAGTCTTTGCTTTGTCAGGTCCTTACTTCTGTTCATAACATGCAACATTTAGTTTTTGACTGAACAATAATATTTCCAGAAAAAACTTATTGCTGTTTTGTTTACCAGGCTTATAGCTGTAAGAGGCAATGGTAAATTCGTAAACCCTAAAACAAATAATAATATCCAGGACCTAGAATGGAAACAGTTCTTTGGCCCCCATAATTTGTACAGATCAGTTCCTGTACTTCAAACATGTAACAGCTGACAGAAGTAAGAGGTGTCTGTGTCCAGTATACATCCATGGAAAGTTTTACAGATTGTTTTGGAGGCTGAAGAAGATGAAAGAAAAGTGGGAATGTGGAAACAGCCTAGTGATTGATGGACATAACACTATCCTAGCTGTGAATACCAAAGGTCCCAAGGCACTGATAAATTGAGATGATGACCTGGATAATGAAGTTTGATCAAGAAATACAGGCTTGTGAAGTTCCCTGAAGGGATGGGAACTGAAATTTTTGAAATAGTCTCTTTAGCAGTGAAATATGATAGTTTTGAATCTAGATTATTTTGAATTTCTAGTAGTGAATGCCATGGCATGCTGTACCTCTGACTTGTAAAGCAATATAATCCTCTGTCCCTGTACAAACACAGAACAGTCTGCATAGACTATAAATATAAAAAATCCAAACCAAACAAACAAAGCCTCCAAACAAAACAAGCCTTAAAATTAGGCCAGGATAAATGAGGATAGTAACTGAAATTTCCAGACATATAAGTTGAAGAATGGTTATGAAAAGGAACATTTTACTATTCCATGCTATCAGTTCTACCCTTCTTTCCTGCCATATGGATTTCTTAGATTAATGTTCTCTTTGGGTAGTTTATTCTAAAAATATCCCCAGAGCTAGTCCCAGATATTGACACTGTCTAAATTAAACTATAATAAGCAAGTAAGTGAGTTCAAATGCTTGTTTAAATTGCTTTGGCATGCAGATATTAAGAGTCCTGCAGCTCTGCTGGCCACATCCAGCTCCATCCTGACTGGGCTCATTCCCGTTCAGCCCCAGAGCTGCCGCTGGGCTTTTCTTCTCCCAGAGTTTGTTGGGTGGGCGCTGGAGCGCGGAATCCGCGGCTCTGCCAAGCACTGCCTGCCAGGATGGGAGTGAGCACTTCCAGGAGTGTCCCTGGGAGTGGGATGTGCCTGTCCCAGTCCCCAGCAGCCACATGGTGTAGCAGCAGAGCCCGGGGACTTGGTGGCTGTGCCAGCAGCTGCTCCAAGTGGAGTCACCCTCGGTGACCTGACTGATTCCCACAGGGAAGGGTTAAATGCTGCCAGGGCTCTCCACACTCTGCCCCTCTGCAGCTCCAGGACAGCCTGCTCCTGCTTTGACAAAAGATTTTTAAATATCCTCTTTTTTTTTTTTTTTTTTTTTTTTTTTTTTTTTTTTTTTTTTTTTTTTTTTTTTTTTTCTGGTACATGTTCAGATATTTACAATTTTCATGACAGAAGAATCTTGAACAAATCAGTCCTTTTTTTTTCTTCAATAAACAGAGTTACATTTCAAAATGAAAAAGTATTTCTGGTGAAAAGTTAGAAATTTTTTCCTCTGAAAATGTTATAACTGAGTATTTAACAACAAAAACTTTTCCTTTGTAAAAACAAAACCTCCTTTGGAAATGCTTTTTTATTGAATTGACATGTTTTGACCAAAAAAAAAAAAGACAGTATAGGGAGGGGTGTTGAGAAATCCATGACATGCTGCTCTTTATTTGCCCCACAATGACTGAGATTAGGATCAAAAATCCTCTGTTTTAATTAGAAAGTATCTTTCATTTCTTTGTTCCCATGTTACAGCAATATGTTTTGCATTTAAAGCATTCTCTGTCTCAGAGTATGTACAATCAATCAAATGCCACTCTTGAGTACAGGTCCTACAAATACCATATTGTACTTGAGAAGTAAAACCTTTTGAAATCCCATGCATGAGGTCTAAAATCATTAATAGCACAGTCAAGGCTGTCTGATTAATTTTTGTGTGGTTGGTGTATGAATTTCTTTCCAAGCTCCATCTCATCCATAATACTTCTCTTTGTCAGTCTTGTATCTTATAAAACTCTTAATCTAAGAGAGAATGGTTGGGTTTGTTCTGTTTCTTTTTTTTTTTGAAATTTTGTTACAAAACATTGTTTTCAACTGAAATATAACTCACCAAGAAATGTGCAAAAATATTCCCATTTCATTCAGATGTGTAGCTTGATGTTTTTCAATGTTTTGTAGTAGGTGAAAATTGTTTATTAAGCAAGTGTTGCAAAGCTAGATTTCAGTTAAATAGGTTTCTGACTATCTCTTTCTAAAAATTAACATAATGCTTTAAAATGAAACATGATGTGTCTGTGCTCTATCTCACGTGATTTTGCACATTTGTCTGTGCATTCTTACCTACCAGGCACTGTTTTTCCCAAGAGCCACATAAAATTATTGCTATGCTGACCACAGATTAGAAGGGATGTCAAAAGGTCATGGTGCAAAACAGATTTCTGTGTTTCATGCCAATTCGTGCCTTCCATAAGCAGGCATTAACCCTCACTTAAACTGTTCGTGGCTGCGCTTACTGGGTGTTCTTGCCCAAGGGCATTTTCGGTTGAGTGATCTGTGCTGAGCTTTGGTGCCTCAGCTGTGATGCTGTGACAGGGCAGGATCACGGTTCTTTGCATGTGGTACTGACCCAGATTCAGCCAGACAAGGGCAACCCTGTATGCCTTATCGATGCAATAAGAAAGAAGAAGTTGACTCCATATTTTTTGCCCTGAAAGTCACCTCCTCTTCTGAAAATGAAAGTAGTGTGTCCTTAAAGCTGTCCCTGCAGATCTCCAGAGAGCCTGCACAGCTTGGAGGAGTTTGCTTCCTAAAAATGCCAACAAAGAAAGAGTGTATGTAATATTTTTGCGTGTAATATCAAGGGAATGGAGGCCTTTCCAAGCCCTGTGTTGCTGTGGCACACGATAGAGACAGTCGTTACACTGCCCTGTAATCTGTGGAAAACACGTCTGAAATACAGGGATGTCTGACCTGGTCCATTTTAGTCTGTTCTGGCAGCACCATGTTAGCCCATGCAGGACTCTCCTTCTTAGAAAGAAAAGTCTCTGCTTGAAGTGATTTAGAAATGGAAAACTAAGGTTAAAATAATAGAATATAACTCGCTCAGCAAGCTCCAGACAGGATGACAGGGTAAATAGTAGGTAATATTTTTACTGTTAAAAAAAAAAAAGACTCTAATTCAGGATACTGCAGTGTGTTTCAGTTCATGCCCGCAATGGACAAGCCAAGAGCTTCCTGCAAAACAGCAAAACCCTTCTCTCAAGCCTTGTTTGCCCCATCTCTCCTGAAAGCTGCTTGGGTGCCCTCTGGCAAGACCACTCCTATGCTGGGTTTCAGCTCACTCCCTAAAGCTTAAGCTGTCCTTTGGAAGAATTTGAAATATGCCCTTAAAATCCATTCTCAGGGAGCTTTATCAAATGACCCCTCCTCAGCTCGTGTGCTCACATTTTACATGGCCGTTTCCCTCGTGTGCAGGGATGGGGTAAAGCCCTGCACTTGTGCAGTGCAGCTCAGCTGGGAACTCCCCAGGGCAGCATCTCAGCCAGGAGTGGGTTTTGGAGTTCTGGACTCCTCATGCTTGGTTGGTTTGCAGTTTCAGTGACAGATACTGAGAAATCCTCTCTTGCTTGTGCTGTCCTGCTTTGCCAGGCAAGTGAGGCGCAGCACTCCCTGAAGGAGGAACACCCAAACCTTCCCTTTTGTAGAAATCTGAGTGTCTCTAGATGGACTGTGCATCTGATTTCATGCATGTTGAATTCCTCTGATTTCAATTTTAACCTTTCATATTTGAAGACAATGCCCAGAGGTAACACTATTTTTTATTTTTTTTAATGGATCTATGAATGAGCTTTGTTAATTCGCCATTGAGAAGGCATAGAAAAGGTAATATCACTGTGATGTTTCCTCACCTGCCTTCCAGCACATCAGGTGGAGGGGAATTATCTTCAGGGAGTGGTGAGTCTGCCCAGATTGAGGAGTGGATCAGTTCACACTGCATTTAATGAATCCTTTTTTCCTGTAAACAAGTCATCTCTGTGCTCAACAAAAGCCATTCTTTCAATTGTGCCTTTTGGTGAGTCCACCCTGAGTTAAATTCAGAATTATGATCCAGCAGAATATGAATTTATAACCTGTCTTCAGTTGTCTGAGCCTGATGTAAGTAGCACAACCTTGGTGTCTGGGGCAAGATTTTTCTCTGGTATAAATGGTTCAATTCACTTAGGAAAACATGTGAACTAAACCAATGGGGCTTTTTCCAGTTCTTTACAAACATTTTTGATCCTACAATTGTAATATTTTGATTTCATATAGTTTATAATTTAAGCTTACAGTTATTAGTGATATGTGTAAATCTAATAATTCTTAATGAAAAATTGTATTTTGAGAAAATAACCTATGTAGTATAATTTGATATAGCATTTTTATTTTTTCTTTAAATATGTTTCACTTACTTCACCTGGAGAAGTTCAGTTATAACTATGAAGTAAAAAAAAAAAAGGAAAATAGCAGTATCTATGAAGTTCTAATAAACTCTCCTCAGTGCATCTCCATTTAGCATCTTTCATTAACATTAATGAGAATTATGCATGGGTCCTGGGGAGAATAGGCCCTGTTGTTTTATTTGTCTTCCTTGTTTTCAGTACCAAATCTTATCGTGCAGTCAGTTCTATAGGGCAGACAGGCATTCCTGCTGCTCAGTTGTTTCCTGCTTAATACATTCAGTTTGAGCACCTCCTTTAGCATAGTGGAGGTAGAAAGTTCATAAATTCAAAAAAAAAAAAAAAAGAAAAAAAGAAAGCTAACAGAATGCAAATTAATGAATTAATAAACTACTATTGATTACCAGCAAGGCCTAATTAAATGGTAATTTTTTTCCCCACACAATTACTTGTTTCATGTTATTAAATGATCAAATCCATAACTAGTTTGGAAGCTCAGTCTCCTAGAATTAAATGAGGTGCTCAAGAGAGCAAAGTTGTGTTTTGGAACAACCAAGACAGAGGCAGGGTCTAGTTACACAGATTTATGGTTTAATTTTCTATGTAATCTAATTTAATGTAACTATTGAGCTTCTAAAAAAAAAAAAAAGACCTTTGATTAGATTTTGTTGACAAAAATAAATACAAAATATAGAGTAGTTTATTCATTATCTGTTGCATATTGAGAGAAGTGCTCATGAGTATTTCTGTACCTTAAGGGGCCTTTTTTTCCTCATTTCCTCTGCTTTTAGCTGTCTTGCACAGCAGTCACTCATCCTTCAGAGCCCATCCAGGTACAGCGCATTCCAAAGTTATAAAAGCAAGAGGATACAAAACTCACTTCTGTGGGAAACTTAATTCATTTTGTATACCTAACAGCTTCATCACTTCTCATTTCTGGATAGACATCAATATTCTGTAGCATTAAGTACGTTTAAGTCCAGAGAAACGCTGCACTGGAGAAGGAAAGTAAGCAAATAAAGCTCTGCAGTTTGACATACTTTCACTTAATTGGGAGCTTTAAGAGCACATCATGGGAGCAGGAAATGAGTCTTTCAGCTAATTCCTTTCTGCATAAAAAAATGCTTCGTGCCGGAGCAAAGGTGTCCCGGGGAGAAGAGTCCTCGGGTGCGATTCCTCAGCGCTGACCCCGCTGTGCACGGGCACCTGGGGCTCAGGTGTGCCTCCCTGGCTGGCGCCGCAGTTAACAGCAGCTCCAGGGCGGAGTCCGTGCCGTTCACCGGCTTCCAGAGCAGACCCCGGCATGCCATGCCTCAGCTTTAAAGCTGCGTGTGCTCGGGTTTGCTGGGCTTGCCTGGCAGCAGAACGGGATGGGGGGAACAGATTTTGTTCTGCTGTAGGACTTAACATCTGTAGGGCCCCAGTGTGCGTTTAATCATTCCCGTGCTGGGAATGTGCTGGGCTGGATCCCCACAGCTGGGCTCGGGAAGGGCTCAGGAGAGCCCGAAGGTCTGGGCAGAGCACTGTTCCAACTCAGCTTTATTTGTGTGATGCCCTGGAGACTGGCTGGCCCATCCTGGTGTTCCCGTGGCCAAGCTGCTGCCCTTGAGCTGCAGGAATCTGGCTCCCCTCTTGGGGATGGTCCTGGAGAGAGGAGGGATGGATTAGGGATGCATGGATTCACTCAGAACTCCCGGGTTCAGCGTGGGTATTCAAGGCCCTTTGAACCAGCTGTGGGTTGGGAAGAGCTGACATTGTCCTTCCTTGAGAGCTGGAAGGGTTTGCTCTGCTTGCTTAGTACAGAAAATGCATGGACCCATTTTTAAAGCCCCTCTTCCATGTCTTTCCATTTTTTTATGATTAGCATGTTGAATTTCTGTATGAATCTTTCTATTTGTTAAACACCTGGATAGATAAGCAAAAAAAGTTGTTCTGCAGTGGTCTGCTGGGTGAGTCTGTAATTAGCAGCAGATTGCAATGAATGACATCCTGTTCCTTGATGGTCAGGGCTGTGTTTTGCTTATGCTGGGTTGACTTGACCTCAGGAGGTCTAGGCTGGCAAACAGATGTCAGCTCTATTCAGTAGAATATCTTTTGGTCACTCCAGTAAAACAGGGAATATCTGTGCAGAAGTGAAAGGCAGAAACCGTTGAGTGAAACATGCAAACAAATTTCAGTAAGCAGGCAAAGACAGGTTGCAAACCCTATTGGGAAATGATAAATTGCTGTTGAATGTTGTAATTATCCCATGACATTCAGGACTGAAACTTAAATAAATTCTGCTGAAAACTTAAAAAATAATGGAGAGCAGTAATATGATTTAATAAATTAGCCACAGAGTAAGAAAAAAAATAGAGCACAATAGAAAATTAATATTTATCTTTTACTGGTATGTAACAGACTTTGTTAAAAATTGTCAGAAAGTAAAGAAGAGTTTGTTAGACAAATTATAATTTTAATTGCAGACATAATTGATTATACACAGCATGCTCATTAGGTTAAAGGAGAATATGAGGCAACTCTCAAGGTCATTACAGTAATAGATATTGTAGGCATGTAATTTGTGATAAGCTGGTTCGTGAGCATCTAATTGCTCATTCATGGCAGTGTGTCTGGCACTTTTACTCCCCAAACACCTCTTTGTCCAATTTATTTAACATCCCTTAATATTCCAGGGTCAAATTTACTACAGGAGCCATCAAGCAGTGAATTTTGAGCCTCCAAATTATTACACCACCTCACCCTTTTTGTGCCTCAAAGACAGAGCATGAATTACTAAAAGTTAGTGGTCTGGCACTAAGCAGGATACATACAAATGGAAATACTCACCCACAGAGACGAGCTAGGATTTCTCATGGAAAACAGCTGTTCCCTGCCCTCCCCAATGGCAGTCAAACATTGCAGTAGGATGCCAAAAGACGTGTTCTGTTTTTAAAAAATGCACTAATTAATAAGGTCTTTGTATTGTTCCCTGAAAGAACACACGCTATCAGTGCTTTGTTAACTCTTTCCTTATTATGTTTCACTGCTTTGACACAATGACATCAATATTAGCTGTTTCCTTGGATGAACATTACTTGGAATGTCACTCCTCAGTTCTTACAGGCAATCAAAATAGAAAGAAGCACTTAAAATGTATATCAACTATAAGTGACAACCATTCCTCACTTTGATGTAATGCTTTATATTCTTAGAGAGAATGAATCCCTATCCTAATTGTTGACATGCAAAAAGAATCCAGACCAACAGTACCAGGATAGGACTGAAAATTGAAGCCAGACATCCTGAGGTGCAGGTTGACTAATTTTCTACCTCCTCTCTCCAGTCATTCCGTCTTAGCACAGGATCAAGCAGTCCTAATGAATTAATCAGTGCCATCAGGTTATGTAGCATTGCAGAGTGGTGACTGATATAAGATAGCCAAATTCCCCTTAGGCTAAGAATTAAGGAGAATATGCAACTTTTGATTCAAATATCTTTGGCTGTATTACAGGAATCAAGGATTCAGAATTTTGGTTAGGATCTGCTTTTTTGTTTTTTAATAAATAAACAATATGGCTCTTAGAGCAGCATAACTTTCCTTTATAATTATTGCCTTATTTGCATGATATTTTCTTCACTTGACATGACATAGTCCATAATTATTTATTGTTTAATGCTGGAAAGTGCAATAGATACAGAATATTTATTCATACACCAAATGAATTCCAGTATGATTTCATAGCAATTCTTTGTTAATATTTTTAAGATTCAGAGGTTTGAAGTCCCTCAGGAAAACGATTCTGTCCAGAAGCATAATTTTCCATCTACTGGCTCTGCTGGTGGTGCTATGGTTTTGTTCTTTAAAGAATTGTCCATAATGGTATATATTTGCTAAACCTCTCCTTTGCAATATAGAAATTACTGTGTTGACTGACTGACTGTCTGATTGATAGTGCAAAAATAATCCTCAACATATATCAATCCCTATAACTACCTTGTAGATTGACCTGCCCAAAAAATTGTTATGCAAACACATTGCCATCTGTTGTGTAGTTATTCTTTAGTAATAGAACATAAACTGGGGATATGTCAAAGTAATTTAGTAACTCCACAAATGTAAAATGAGACTTGGTAAATATAGTGTGTTACACTGAGTTTATAAACCCTTGTCACATGCAGCCACATAACAGGGATACCCAACGTCTGCAAGTCTGGCTTGTTTTGTTTAATCCATCAAATGCTAATGCCAGATCTAGTTATAAAGAACATGATGTGAATTATAATAATTAATTTTATAATAAGGATTTAAAGAATTCTGTGGTTGATACAAACCCCACTAAAAATTCTGGGAAGATCCAAGCAATTTATAAGACTGTCAGTGAGTTTTAAGCCTCTTCATTTAATGAGTTCAGAGTGTACATTCACATTTATACTGGTGGTTGTGCTACCTGTTCAAGAAACTATGTGGATTTATCACTCACTTTATCAGTGAAGCCAACAGTACCCAAATAAAACAGATATCTCCTAGAAGTATATGCTGGTTTTTAATTGGAGAATTGCAGTAAACTCAACAGAGTAATGAAAAAATTATTAGTTGGATTTTGATTCTGTAAGTGCTGATCTCAAAATGGTGTTTAGACATCCTGATAATTAATGAAGAGGTTTCAAATGAAGCATTTTCCAGTATCCCTTCCCTTTGCTAATTTTCATTTTTGTAATTAAGAAAAGATAAATTGTATCCAATTATTGAAAATTATGTAGGTCATTAACTTGAATGAAACTGCAATTAAACTCGGTTTTTACAAAGAAAGGAGAGGTTATCTTGTCACAGAGTAGGTGTTGGTGTCCCTGCTTGGCTGTCACCCCTGCCTTGGGGCCAAGGCCACTGTAGGGTCAGGTCTTGCCTCAGACCAGGGAGCTGGGTTTGACTGGGACTGTGCTGAGAGACTTCTAAGTGCCCTCAGGAACTGGAGCCCGAATTCCCCTGGGTTCAGTCCAAGTGTTCACTGTCCCACAACAGCTATTGTTTAAACACCCAGCAGGGGATAAATCCCCTTTTTCCTAAGCAGAGATTCCCCTTTCCCAGGGAGAACAAACATCAGCAGCTGAGGGTCACTGTGGGGTGCTCTGTTCCCCTGCACCAGCTGCTCCCCAAAGTGCTGTGGGATCCGGAGCTGGTGTCCTTGTCTGAGCCTGGGCACCAAGGCTCAGGGTTGGGACCAAAGGATGGTAATTCCCTGTAAATGGGAGGGGACAGGGTGGTGACAGCTCTGCTGCGTCCTACCCCTGCTGCTGCTGGGGCATCTCTGCCTCCTTTGGGCAGCAGCCTGCCAGGCAATGGGCAGCAGGGTGGGAACGACCTGGGTTGAAAGAGAATGAGAAACCCTGCAGTGATCTGTGAGAGCAGAGAGAGAACATCCCTGAGGAGCAAAACTGGGAGGAAAGGACAGGGAGGGACAGTGACCCCAAAAACCAAGCTGAGCAAGATTCTCCTGCCAGGTCTCTAATTTGACCCCAAACAATCTTTTTCCTTTAAAAATAAACAAACAAAACAAACCAAGCATAAAACCAGAAGAATTTTATTGAAAGAATTAAGGAGGGCTAGAGGGACAAGGTTATTTAACTGCTTACATTACTTTAAAAACTATACCTAAACAAATGTAAAGAAACTAAATTTATTCTGTTTTCTAGCCAATTTTAATAAACTAATTTAACCCCCATCTTATGTTAAACTGCATTACAATTTTCATATTAGTTTCACCTTAGATTTCACTCTGATTATTAGAGGCTTGGCTGCAATCATTGATAATTACAGCTTCCCATAATTTCTCAGAAATATAGAATGTGAAGTGCTTTGCACTTTAAACTTTTTTCTATTTATTGTTCACATCCAGTTGGATGTACTAATAAGCATTAACATGCAAATAATTATCACCAACATTTGATATTCATAGTGAACAAATGCTAATACAGTTAATACATCAAATATGAAAGAGGCTTTTAATTCAAAAAAGAAAAAATATTAAAAATATTAGCTTTTTATATAAAAAAGCATTTGCAATGATTATAAATTCTATTGAGCTTGCAGAAAACTTGAGCTTTGAGTTTGCAATATCTCTCATTAATGTTTAGCCTCAAGAAAGAGTTTGTAATAAAGGGACTTATGCAGACAACAGATAAATAGAAATTATACAGCCGAGAGGATTGAAGAGCCCTGGGTATGTTTGTTGTCATTTTACCGTGCTGATTTCCATCAGAGGTGCTGAATATGCCAAGAGTTATGTAGAAGACAAAGTGAAATGCAATATGCATTGATAACAGCTAAGGTTGGGATGCCAGGAAATTATTTTCTTTTGCTTCTCCTCTAAGTTTCTTTTTCTTGTTATAACTTCCTGTGGGATGGAACAGGTTAGCCCTGTTCTGCAAAGTCAGCTGGTTGGTCTAAACCTGCAGATCTCAGTGGAATGGTAATTGGGAGGAATCTAATGTGCCGTAAAACAGAGGTCAGTGTGGGTAATCTGGTGTCCCCTGCTGGTTTTAAAAACTGTGAGTATCTCCTGCAGATGGGAGGGAAATGCTGTCTGTGTAGGCACCGTGTGCCTCGTGTGGCCTTGCTGCTTCTGTGCACAGGGATCCAGGTCCCTCGGTGTGACTGGGGCTTGAGTGAGGAACACGGATAAAAGCAAATCATGTCTGTTTTTGTGGGAAGGCTGAGCTGAGTAGTTTGCTCCAAAGTGCTAAAACCAAAATNAAAAAAAAAAAAAAAGAGAGCAATGGAGAGGGACACAGGGCTGAGATTAGGTGGGAAAAGCTGGCAGGATCTTGTCTGCAAGAGCGGTTGGGTTGGAGCAAGAGCTTGGCAGGGAACACAGGAGAGGGAGCTGAGATATTTGGGCAAGGTGCGCCACCATTTTAAGCCAAATCTTTGTAGGTTTGGGATCAGGCCACTTGGAAATTCTGTGTGCATCTGTTGAGTTGTAGAAGTGTCCCTAAATAATATCTGCTTAAAGTGATCCACAAATGAAAAATGAAAATGCACCAAAAGTATGAGCAATATCAGCGCTTTGTTTTCACAGTGTTTGCAATAAATGCTTTCAGTGTTCTGAGGCTGAATTAGTAGAGTTCTTTTTCTAAATAGATTCTTTTTTTTTTTTTTGTGGCCCGGTCAATAAATGCTAGTAATCATAATCTCTTTCCCTAAGTGTCATTATGTTTTATGAATTTTTAATAGAAATTAATAACTGAAATATTAAGTCTTAATTAATTAATTACACCAGTAATTTACAGCCAATGCAATGTGATGTCTGTTAGAAAAAAATATTTAATAGGCTTATAGTCCTGCCATTGTTCTGCCTTGTCAATGAATTACTTAAGTGTCATTTGTTAAATTACTAAAGTCAATAAGGTTCTTCAGCTGTTTTTCAGACAGTGAACATTATTTCTAGATAATAATTCTCTTTTTTCTTTAGTCTATCTGTATTGGCTAGTGTGGCTTTCTATTAATTAGCCTTTCAAAGCAGATTAGGCAGCAAAGATCATAACACGGTCATACGTAGATGTTCAGTGGCAGAATTATTTAATTAGGAAGTGTAGTTTAGTGGTGAGCAGTGTCCTCAAATGGATTGCCAACTATTAAATTAAAGCTGATTTCCTTCATTTGCTTATGTAATGCTTCTAAAGAAAGTGGCTCTTTTTATTTATGGAAATTATATATTCCCTTTCCTTATTTTCTCTTAATTGTTTCTGCATTCCGGTAATTAGTAAGCAATGAAAACACAGTGCAGGAGAAGAGCCACAGTAATGGACAATATGACCCTGTAGTAATTGCCATATGAACTGTAGAGCATCATCCTGCTTTGAGATGTTCCTTTTGAAGTGTTCAGATTAAATGAATGTAAATTTAAATTCATGTTTCCAGGGGAATAAGCTGCATCAGTTTGTGTCCCTTTTTATTAGGTTACAGCAAACTCTGGAGTGGGCCTAGATATGCAGTCTTTTCTCTTCTAGCTTTTTTAGGGTAAAGACAAATATTGCTTTCACATTCACAACTTGCTGATTTCATTTGTAAATGACTGAAATAATTATTCCTGGATTACTTAAATAATCAGAGCGTGTTGAGGGCAAACATAAACAAGAAAATTCACATAAGAGAAATTAATTTTTGGGATCATTTCCCTGATACTCAAGGGCATCATAGAAAACTTGGAGTTTTATTAACAGCTTTGGAGTCCAGAGTTTTGTGGCTTTGCTCTTTTGCACAGCAATTTTCATGAAAGAACATGTATCTAGAAAAACAAAACCTCCTTGAGCTGAAACTCTCCTTTCCTTCCTTCTCTGATTCCTCTTAAAGAAGGAGCTATTTGGTCCTGCAGTAATGGATGTGGAGGGAAGACAGTTAGCACTCAGCATCTGATGGACTGCACTGGTAGCTGTGCAGACACACCTTTTATCACCAGGGAAGGAAAACCCTCCTGATGTTTTCAGTGGCTGCAGTAATGAACTCGGAAGTTTGTATCCAGTGTTGAGCAGCTCCTGTTTGAAGCATGACATCTGTGATGGCACAAGTTACAAATTACAGTTAAATCAAGGATTATATCTCCAATTTCTGCAGCTATCGATTGCCACGTGGAGATATAAAGGACTTTTCTTTCCTCCCCTNGGGTGGTGCCTCTCAGGGCAGGAGTTAGAATGGGATGTGCTGGATGCCTTTCAGAAAGAAGCAAGGAAAGGGACTGAATTTAGTGAAAATTTACCTTGTGCCAGAAAATCCCTGAAGTCTCTTCCACAGCATATAATCTAGGGTTTCATGTGGGCTTTCCTTCATTTGTGCAACATAGATATGGTAATTTGTGCATTATGTATTGAGAAATGGATCAATTAAAAGCATAGAAACAGAATTAATCAGATGTTCACTTTATTTATGAACATATGTTCCATATTATATTTCCACCTGGATATCTAATGAAACGAAGTCAGAAAAAGAGCAGTTCCTAACATGGTCCTTATATGTTCTTCTATCTCTGTTTTCAGTTAGAAACAACGTTGTTTCTAGTTTTTTTGAATCTCTTTTTAATGTGGTACTTGATCTATCTGTAACAAGCAAGAGGTATTATAGAAGTCTCTGCAAACTCAAAAACATTTCCTTCAGGAACCAGTTTAAAAGCAACAGAAGGAAAGGACCCAGAGAGTCTAATTTAAAAACTCAATATTCAATCCCTGAAGATATCCCCAGGAGGATAAAGGAAACACTGAGGAGAACAAGTCCTAGATTGCGACATAAAAATATTCCACTTTTGAGTTATCTCACCACAAGAGGGTCTTTAAGTTGAAGCAGAGAAGTTTGGCCTGTGTCAAACTATGGACAAGGCTTTTTGGTTTGGTTTGGTTTTTGTCCTCCTGTGTGTTAAGATCTGATGGGGGAAATTGTAGAGCCCTGATCTAGAGCAAAGAAACACATGGAAAGGCAAAAAAAACCCCACCCTTTTTCTGCTAGTAGAAAGAGTGCATAAAAATATGTGTATAGGTAATATCTTCTCTAGCACTTATTTTCTCAATTCCAAACACACTTTGCCTTTGAACCAGACAGGTGAACCACAGAGAGAGAAATATATTGTAATTTTGTTCTAACAGTCCCGAACTCTTCCTTGAAAATGCAATAAAGCAACTCAGCAATTTTAGTGCCAGATGGATGAAAAAAAAATTGCATATTAAGCTTTCTTTGTTAATTAAAAACGGACAAACAAGGTTGAGGTTTACAAATGTCTCCAAACAGGGTGGTGTCTGGGGACAGGGTGCTGCTAATGCACTCAGTATTAGCCTTGGATATTGTTTTGTTTGAATGTTATCGAGGTGATGTTATGCAGGAGTGAAAAAAGTACACCAGGAGCAGATGAAACAGCATTTCAGTGCATATCACAGCAAGCAGTCCTGCAGGGGTAGGGGTCCAGAAAAGATGGCTTAAGAATTTTGTTCTAGGCCTAATGCTTATCTTCCTATTTGAAGTCTACTGCATTTATGTCAATTTAATGATGCTTAAGTTTAGTACCCCAAGCAAGAGGTACACAGAGAGAGCTCGCACGCACTGACAGCAAAATTCAATTAGGCTGCTGTCTACAGTCCACAGCCCAACACCCTGCAAGGCAAGGTCTCTGCTGCATTTGCATGTGCTCATCTCTGTAAAAATGATTTAGCTGAGGCATGGTGTGGGTTACAGTGTTTAAGTGATGCTCCTCATCATTCTCCTGCTGGCCCAAAAGTGTTCAAGGTGAGAGAAGTTAGAGCTGCCTCTTTGCTGCATCTCAGATAAAAAGGGGAAGCTGTTTGATCAAAGGGAGAATTCTTATTGTGACTTGCTGCTTGTTCTGTTTGTCTCGTATCTCTTGCAAATCACATAATTGCTTGGTTAATAGGACTGGATTTGAGTGGAAAGGTTTGGGTGGCAGGGTGGGGGTGCTACGGGGGTGGCTTTGGAGAGAAGCTTCCAGAAATTTCCCCTGTGTCTGATGGGGCAAATTTCCAAGAGGGACCCTCCAAAGCTGAGACCATCAGCAGCAGGGGTAGTGTCTCTGAGAGATCCACTCTTTATTCTGATTTGACTGTCAATAAATTAAATTAATTTCTCCAAGTCGAGTCTCTTTTGCCTGTAACAATAATTGGTGATCGATTTTCCCCCATCCTTATCTTGACCCACAAGCCTTTCAATGAATTTTCCTTACTCTTTCCAAGAGTATGGTAGTGATAAGTGACTTTGGGGGGCACCTGCCATGCAGCCAGGGTCACCCCACCACACTTGAGGGCATTCAGGTTTTTCATGAGCTGGCTACTCTGCCGTCCCCTCTACTGTGTAGTAGCGAGAGAGCATGACAGGAGAGCATCAGGTTTTACGCCACCAAATTTAGTGATAAATGCAAAAATAACATCTGGTAACTATCAGGCAGGACCAGATCAGTGCTGCCATTTTTTTTTTGCTACCCAGCAGCTGAGTGTAAAGAGATGAGTGGTTTTGCTTACATTGCAGCTGCTCCCAGGTGACAGCTCTGTTACCATCCAGCAAGTCTGACACTGAACTGGCTGCAACAGATTGCCTGTTCCCACACTCCTCAGCTGCTTGAGAGCAGTGGATTACAGTATTTTTAGAACAAATGAGGATAAAAGCCACACTGTCGTTTTAGAGGGTGTAATCTGGGGCTAAATTCTGCTGTTCAGTGAAATGTGTGGTATTTTTCAGTAAGTTATGCTCTAAAACTAGAATGAGGAATGAACATCTGTCATATGTAAAGGAAGTAATGCAGAGTTACCCTCTAAGCACAGAATAAGTATATTCTGTAGTACAAATTCAGTGGATGAAGATGGATGATATTTCAGCTTCTGCCTATCAGAACTCTCTATGTGCCTGGCTCTTGTAATTCTGTGTGTTTGAAAATGTTGGCAGAAATTAATTCTTGACTGAAAAGCATAAGTACATCCATTTCCTTTACTTAAAAATCAAAACAGAATTATTGCCAGGCATTGCCTCTGTCGTAGCAGAAGTCTCATAATCATGCTTGCAATTATACAAATGTTGTCTTTATCTTAAAATATTTGACAGCAGAGGAGAATGCAATAGGGAAGTGATGAAGATGTCTCTCACAAGAGAAAAAACGTTAATGTTTGGTGAAGTCAAGAGGAGACAGTGAACTCGTACAGGGATGAAAAGAGAGAAGCAGGATGTAAAAAATGGGCAAAGGGAAGATGTTTACAGGATTTCGGGGTAGGTGTAAGTGGAGATGGAGTTTGCTGTGATCTCAGGCAGTGGCTGTGGGCTTGGGCAGGAGCAATGCTGCCGTCTGTGCTTGGGGAGAGAGGGGACAGGGTCTGCAGGGGGGAATTACCCAGGAAAGGAGTCAAGGTTCCAACAGAGCCCTGGAGCAGGAATGACAAAGGAAAATGAAAGATTTTCTAAAGATATACTTAGAGAAAATCGAAAGGTAGAAAGTGACCCAAGAGGAGACTGACTTTTACTGGCAAGAGAAGGGCAGGATTTAAAGGAGAGTTCATTAAGAAAAGACAGCTGGAAATACAACAGCCAAGAAACTCCTCACATTATCATATTTATGTTACAATAAACTATGTTTATGGCCAGAAGGGCTTATTAGAAATCCTGTTGCTCTGTAGGTTTGCTGGGACCTTATTTTTGCAGATAGCAGAACAGGAATCTGTTCCTGAATGTTGCATTTCTCTCCAAGTGTCTGAAAGGCTTTTGGTAGAGGAACTATCACAGTGCATGTCAGAAAACCAACCACACCAGAATGTTTTTAGTTTTACAGGAGAAAATGCACTTTTTGTTTTTGCTAAACATAAAACCCGGAACCATAAGCCTGTTAGCAAAAGAAGGAGGTAAAAAAAGAACATGAATTATTTAAAAATAAAATCATAGCAGAAAACTTATTTGACAACAGAGATAACTTCATCTGATAACATAGAGAAATAATCCAGCCTTTCACTCTGCTTTCTCTGGATATTGCCTTACAAAGATTTTTTGTTTGTTTATTTATTTTTAACATTGTCCCTTTGTTATAACACTATGTCAGAACTTTGCAGGCATTTTTATTTTTATATTAACAATACTGAAATTTAAAATTTCAGCAGAATAAATTACATTCTGTATGTTGTTCAACAAAAGATATTTCTTGATATTCTTAAAGAATATTGATATTTCCAAGGCACATGTGAGAAGACAGATTTGTCTTAGTGAATTTATTGTTTCATCTTGCCACTAAAAGGATCAGTCTTGAGTATATATCTGGTCCTAAGTGCTGTTTGCTTTCAGAGGACTTAATATCAACTGATTTTTAATATTAATCAATAACTTCTTCTACTTTTGCTGATGCTGCAGTTAGTTCACACTCTTGAACAGATACCTACAGTCCCAATGGGTTATCAGCATGAGCCAAGGTAAAGTGGTTTTTGACCTCAGTAACGGCATCTCCCTGTAAGGCCTTTGTGTGTTCCACTATTTTTTTACTTTATGGATTTTTAAGTTAATGTCATCTACTTAATACCCATTTGAATCACTTATTTCACACGTGTTTTATCCTCATATCTGGTTTCTGATGAGTTGCTGACTTCGCCAAAGCTTTTATATTTAATTTCTAAGGTAATTAAAAAAACATTAAGATGCTAAAAATTTAATTTTCTATTGTTTTCTTTGTTCAGAAAAAAAATTTGCCGTACTACACTTGTCTTCCCCATGTTGTGAAGCTGCTTTGTCACTGCTGTGGGGATGAGGCGAAGTCTCCATAGTGAGGTCTTGTCATCTGATTTATCTGCTTTCATAGAACTGCTCTCTCAGGGTGTTATTTTGGGTTAGCAGTGTCCAGCAGAGGTTTAGGTGCTGAGCCGGTGCCAAGCAGCTTTGGGGCAGAATTATTGCATTTGTTTTGCTCTCCAATCCAGTCCTAGCCCAAAAAGCCTGGCATCCAGCAAGCACTGCCCTCTCTGCTTCATCCTTAGGAACCAGGAAGGTATAAGGGATCCTCAAGTGAACATTATGTTGCTGTGATGTAGTTGTGCTATAAATCTTTTCCTCTGTCCTGTGTTTTAATCATGCTGCAGAGCTCCCTGGTGAGGCAGGTAAAATGATATATTAAAATTATTCCATCTGTCAGAAAACAGAGCCACATCTTTGGAAAAATACACTGCTATCATTTAAAAGCAGCACATGAAAAGGTCATAGAAAAATCTGATGGCTGGTTAAAAGCTGGGAGAGTGGGATGTAAATTAGGAGAGGCATTTCTCCTTCACCTGTAATCTGGCCAGGATGTTGGTGCCAATCTGTGTGTTTATATAGAGCAGAGGTCTGGGATCTAATCTGGGAAGACCAGGATACAGCACTTCAGCCTTATAGCTTTGGTGAGGGTTTCCTTTGTCTCTCTGCCTTTTTACCTGCAACTATTCAGTTTCACATTATTCACCTAGCTGATATTTTTGTGCATAGAAATCTCTGGGTGGAGAGTTGGTTAATAAATGAGCTTTCTGCTTCTATAGAAGGCTGGATGTGACAGGTGTTTCACCTCCAGCCACATTGCAATCCAAGCCCCTTTTCCACTCATTTCCAGTTTGGGGGGTTTTGTCTCAGCTTATCAACGCCATATGTAAGCTCTGGGGACATGTAGTAACCTTTCACCTTTCCTACAGTCCTTTTTTTGGGTGAATTAACATTGTTCTGCATGAGCAGATGAGCCTAATGAGCCTGAGTGTTTTAGGAGTGGTGAAGGTGATCGAGCTGTTCTCCATGCTCTGTTCTTTAATCACTACAGACTTCCTCATTCAATCCCCATAAGCAGTAATTGCTCCTTATGTCACTGAGACAGACACAAATAAATGTATTTTTGGTGCTGTTCAGGCAAACTCGCAGCAGTAACTCTGTGGGGGATCCCAAGAGGGATCCCACATGGTCACTGTGGGACATGCAGGACAGCTGGAGGAACCGAGCCTCACTCAGGGTGAATTTGTGCTGCTGATCCACATCTGTGCCAGCACAGGTTCCATGCAGCTCCTGAATCCTGGACTTGCTGCAAGGTTCCAGGGCAAAGCCTCTGAGGTGTGAGGGGTTGTGTGAGTGCCAAGTGAGGGCACTCAGGGCTCTGGCAGTGGAAGGGTGATCAGAGCTCTGCGCTCTGGGTGCAGGCAGGTCAGTGCCACTCTCTGCAGCATCCCCATGGACCTGGGCTCTTTTCCTGGGTTTCGCAGAGCTTTGCTGCTTGTCCTCAATAAGTCAGTGGTTAGTGGTGTGGCTGTGGACAAGCTATTCCACCTCGTTATTTCTTCTCCCACCCCTTTGACTGTCTTGTCTATTTAGGCTGAAAATAAAATGTTTCTTCAGGACAGTGACTTGTCTCTTAGGGTGTATTTGTTCAGCAAGTACAAATAAGATCAAGGCCCCATGGCTGGGATTTCTATGTGCTCCCACAGCATGAATAATAAATAATAGCAGAGGTAAACTGATTGTGTTAGTACCATTTATGTGCAGAGTTATTTTTGAATGAGACAACAAAGGAATACAGTGGGAACATTCCTAAGTATTGCAGTAAAAAATGATGATTTTAAAATAATTGGGGGGGGGGGCGGCTTTACAGAACAGATGTCTGCTTGCAACTGATGCAAAGATTGCACTGTACTTGTGTACAGCAGTGCTTTTAATCTCATATATGGAAATTCTGTTGTTACTATTTCAGGAATGGAAAAAAAAAATTAAAAATGCTGCTCTTCTTGAGATAAACACAAAAGGACTCCTCACCATCAAGGAGAGTTTGACAGGAGCTGAGATTTAAACCTTTGAGTGTTGTGAGTGTTATCTGGTTCCACAGAAAGGCTGCCTCATTTTCCTCTGGGACTTCTGATCCCAGCCACACACTAAAACTATGCATGGCTGGATACTAATGTTGCTATCTATAGGCTTTGAAGTGATTGAACTCCCACCAGAACTTAGATTTTAATCATCACTTTGATCTGAGGCTCTGCTACAGGACAAGTTATAAATGTGTCTCGAATCTGTAAACCTCAAATTGTGCAGGACTACTACATGTCACCTATTTCAGGAACAGTGCAAATGATGGTATTTGTAAATCAAAGTCAAATCCGAGGGGAAATGTATGGAAAGCTATAAGAAATTCTTAAATAATATCTATCAATTTGTCCTGTTCTGTTCCTTTAGCTAGAAATAAGAAAACTCTAAACATTGTCAACTTCCTATATGTTTACTTTCCAAAGTATGAGAGAAAACTAAGTTCCTCTTAGTAAAGTGGTCAAAGTGTTGATGTTATTGCATATATTTACTTTTTAGTAAAAGGCTATTTTTTTTTTTTTGAGTGTTTATCCTCAGCTTATCTCCACTTGTCTGACTCCTACAATTAAACTTCCTGCATTTACAGCACAGGCTGAATTAATCCAAGTTAGTGCTGATTATTTCCTTAAAAGCTGCCATAGAGTTCATTCTTGCCTCCACAGAAATAACTGCCAAAGACCCATTTGATGACTTCAAGTAAGTCAGTATTTTACTGTTTTCATCCCACACTATGGCTAATGAGCCAAGTGGAAATTTCATATCTGATCAGCCACAGAAGTAAAAGGTTATGTGCTTATAGTATTGTAACTACACAAATAAAGCCAGGACAAATACATATTTTCAGAAAACTTTTCTTAGTTATAGAAGCATGGGGGTTGCTTAGCCCTACAGAGAGATGAAATAGTTGAAACAAACTTTCCAAATTCTTTCCTTGCAAAATTCATTTTGTTGTTTCTGAGCGTATTTGTGTTACAAAGAAAAAGATCATTATTACATGAAGGACCTTTTATGTTCTAGTTGAAACAAGGCAGAGAGACATGAAAGGCAGGCTCAGCAAAACAGTAATGTTATTTGTTTGGGGGTGTTCCTTGGAGCATAGACAGAAACCACTCTGGGTGGTAGACAGGCGTGCAGTTCACCATTTTAAAGAGGTTTCTTTCTACTTCTACTTATTTCTACCTTCTACAGGTTCATAATCAAAAGATATAAAATGGATAGAAATGCTTATATATATATATATGTTCATTTTCTATAAGTTTTTGATATATCAGGAGCATGAATGAAACAAATAAATGAGGATGGGGCTCAGAAGTGGAGGTTGGATACCCTCGTGTCTGCCAAACACACCTGACTCAGGCTTGAGAGAAGCTGAGTGACTGCAGTGGGAAAATTAATATCAGAGTCCCAAATGGCTGTGGATCAGACAGGGTTCACCACTTCATTTCAAGACTCTGATGTGGTATCTGCATGGTTGTGGTCCTATTTGTCTGATTCAAGTTGCTTTTTTGAGGGAGAGAAATAAGATCATGAGGCATTCGGAACATCTGTGGTGTGAGCTCAGAGCCCTACTGTGAGAAGTCCTTTTTGTCTTATTTAAAACTAAATGCTGAAGCTAAAAGAGAAAGGAACAATTGGTGCCAGTGTATGCTGAAAAACACCAGAGTAAAGCCTGACTAATTCTGTTCCTTTGTGGAATTATTCTGGATTTTCATTACCCAAGAGGCAAGATCAAATTTTGGGTTAGTCACTTAGGATTTCAACTGAAATACTAACCATAGCAAAAAAGGGAGAATGAGTGTTTCAACTGGCTTCAAATAAGCCTCCCTATTGTAAAATACACATCAGAGTGCCTTCATCTTCATCTTAATGGATTTGGCATTCCTCTAGTTACAGCTTTCATGTTTTATTTTGCCAAATCCCAGTTTAAGGTTAGCCATATCATCTTTTTGCCCAAAGGAAGAGAAAAAAGCTTTGACCATATTCACTCATATAATTTTGAAGAGAATTGCTGTTCTTTAGCTGAGTCTCTGTACTTCAAAAAAGAAGAGAAACAGAAATAAGATATTGTGATATGACAAAATATTTAGTTTTGCGAGCTGCTTCCTCTCAGCTGTGACATTATGTCACTATATTCCTTACAGTCTATTTCTTCAATCAACATATTAATCACTAACTTTTTTTTCAATCATCATCACTGAGTAACTTTAACATTTCACTTTCCATTATAATAAAAAAGTGAGAACTTGATCGGTATTAAATTTTTTTTGTTAGCAGCTTCAAATACAATTTGCTTTATTATTAAAATAATAATATTTTAATATTAATAATAAAGAAAAAATTTAAATTAGTATATGTTCTATACAGATACAGCCTCAGTTCTTTTGAATGCTCCACTCCTGAATCAGGGAGCATTTTGATGTAATAGGTAATTTTTGTTACAACTGAGCTCAGGTAAACGAGGCATTGCTATGTTGCTTTGTGGAGGGACACTGAAAGAGAAGGGACATGCTGAAATTTAAAGAAGGAAGTAGAATTGATATGTCAAAGTCCTGGCCCAGCACTGTGCACATCTTTTCATCCTTTCCTGTATCGATGCCTCTTGCACTTGGGAAAACCCAACCTGTGCTGCAAAGTGCTGTCACCAGGGCGTGTGCGGAGCTGGGTGCTCTTCAGGTGTCTCTGGTGCCTGCTGAGGAAACTGCAGGGCTGGGAGCAGCCCTCGGTACCTGTCCCTGTTCTTTCCCACCAGAAGGATCTCAGTGCCCTCAGCCAGCCCCTGCTGCGCCTGTGCCATTGCAAACACAGCCCTGGGTTCCCTGGGCAGGGGTGCAGCTTCAGGCTGTGCTCGCTTTTCTTCTGGAGGAACTGGAGTCCTCCACAAGGCAGCACCACCAAGTGTGGAATTTCATTTGTGCCACTGCTCCCAGTGTAATCAGAGTGGGAGGGAAAGATGGTATTAATATTCAAATAACTTTGCCCTTTTCAACAGACCCATAGGGAAGACCTTAGGGCTTTTCTCTGGAAGGTGAAAGGTTTACTATTCTCATTAGAGTGAAAAAAGGAAAAGAGTGCTATTTTAGCTCAAATGGTTTAAAAAAAAAAAAAATTATACTTTACAGGAAACTGTCAGTAGAAATAAGAAGGCGCCTTTATCTTCCATAAGTTTATCTTATTGTATTTGTAGACTTGGAAGTGAATTCTGGCTGTTGAGAACTGAAAGGCATTGCCCTAAACTTCAGACAGAGAGCTCAATGAGGCTTTCAAAAAAACAAACCAGTGTGCACTAAAAAAAAAACCCAATAAAGTTTAAAAGTTAGGATCTCTTCTCAGTTTCAAGGTTTCTTTGTATCTTTGCCCTGGTATGATTGTGTTTCCCAGCTAATAGTGTTTACTCCCCTAATACTCTACTCCTGTGAAAGTCATGTAGCCCCTGAAGCTGAGGGGCCTTTCATAGATTTAAGTCTGATGAACTTGGTAAATGAACCCTGTTAAACATGAAATAAAGAAGAGAAGCTTCTTAACAAAAAACAACCCAAACAAACAAAACAGAAAAAACCCAGAAAACTTTTCTAACCCAATTGTTCTTGTGTTGTATTCAGCATTACAGCTGGCCCAGACAGCATTCACAAAATTGCAGAATCCCTGCCAAAATGCAGAAAACAGCAAATATTAGGAGATGTCTCAGAAGTAAGAAAAAAAGAAAAGCATATTGCTCATTTGTGCTGTGACTTGGTAAAATCTCTCCATGTCTGCTGTCAAGTAGAACCAGGCTCAGTGGAAAGCATGCTGGACACAAGAGGTTGCTGCCAGGTGTTGAGGTATAAACTGTTCCTTTCAGGTAGGAATGCAGCTGTGCTTGACAGACTGAGTTTGTCCACTTGTCGTAGAGGAGGGAGCTGTTGTGTTACAATTTCCCATCCTATACTAATAATACCTAAACAGCAGCTACTCACGTTTGTATTCAGTCAAATACAATCAATAGACATGTGTTTGTACAGGAATGACTGTACACTGGTACCTGTTTACTGCTAATTAAGATCCATTAGTGATTAGTTTGTCTTCAGAAGGGGAAAGAAACAACTGTAATTAAGGGCTAGCATATTATGTGGTCCCATATTTTCCCTTTTCAGAACTTGCATTCTAACAGGACCATTAGTCTGCAGTGTATTTGTCTGTACTTAAGTGTAACTACATTTCCTTGAAAAGACCATCTGTTCATAAAGACCATCTTTTTCATGCTCCCTACAGTTAACTTTAGAGAGTGGTAGAATTAGCAAAGGACTGTATTTAAATGAAAATATATGTGGATTGAAACTAGGTGAAGCTGTTCTGTACACAGAAGAATAGTTCTGTGCTGGAAAGATTGTAATTATCTTCCTCCTTTACTTTTACAGACTTTTTAATCTGCACTGAAGTTTGCCACCTTTGACTGAGTAATTTTGTTCTTTCTACCTACACCTGAATGGAAAGTGGCAAATTACTTGAGTAGTGATTGTGGTGAAGGTGGCTTTACTTTGCAGAAAATGAAGCACTTATATTTTCATTTTGCTTGGATTGATCATAAATAGCTGCATTTTAAACCTGCAGTATAAAGGTCTGGATTTCACCCTACCACAGTTCCAGTGAGTGCTTCTTTATTCCACAAATTGTTCTGTGGTAGAGTTAGGTAGTATTCAGTTTTAGAGTGGCCTGCATGAACAGCAGGTTGGTCTCCTTTAAATAAAAAATTCCGTTTAAATTAATCCTATGTATAAACTGGGAGAGTAGACTAAACTGTTAGTGAAGCAGAACTCACCACCATAGAGATTTCTATGAAAGAGTGTGAAATATCCAGCAGTATTAAAAAAAAAAATACATGGAAAGTTTGTAAATGTGTTTTCATATTGCACAAAACAGATTAAGTATTCCTGCTACTTCAGTCTAGATTATGCAAATACAGCCCTTGAAAACCTGCACAAACAGGAAAATGACAATAGAGAGCAAACAAGATAGCGTTCTTATCCAGAATGCAGACAAGAAGGATAAATGTTAACTCCATGAAAAAGTTAAGATAAACTTTTCTGGTTTTGTTTAATGGTTTATTTTTTATACTAACTTAAGTGTGTATCCTGGGCTTTCTTAGAAACCTAAGCAAAACATGCAATGACTTCAGTGAGAAATAATGAACTGAGCAATGCTGAAGCACAGGGAATGTGATTAATTTTTTTTCCCTAAAGACGGAAGGAAGATCTTCTCATTAGCTAATGGCTTCTTCTCATGCAGTAATTATGTAGCCAACAATAAGGGAATCCTGTGGTCATGAGTCCTACTGAAATGTCTCACTGAAGTAAATTTCTGTTTAGCAGACAAAAATGGGTCTGTTTTATGGTGCAACCACGTGACACCTCTGCACTGTGGGAATTATCAAACCTTCAATATCAATATGACCTTCTGTGTGCTCCTATCACAAGCATGATAGGACAAGATAACTCTGTATGGCAGAAAGGTTCCCAACCAGTCTTATTTTCTGTGTTCTACACATACTGTTATCTAGAGGAGCTTTACATATTAGACACGTATAAATGAAAAAAAGTTTCTATTTTACTAGGAACTTCTTCCAGTGCAAAAAAGCCCTAGCCTCTGCCTGAGATGCAGCTCAGGGGGATGCAAGGCAGCACTGGTCCAGAAGCCCTGAGGCTGTGCTAGCCCATGGTGAGCACCAGTTAATGAACCTGGAAACGTGAGCTAGTTACTCTCTGAAGTGTGGTCCTTGGACCCACCCTGGCCTGCATCCCACAGTCTGGACAGACAGACAGTGAGCTCCTGTTTGTCTTCAGGAGGCTGCAGACAGACTCAAAGCTGGAGGATGAGGGGTTTTCTAGTGAAGAGGCTCTGATTTGTCCTGATTGGCAGGAGGTGTTTTCCCCTTTCTAATCCAGAAGCCTTTTCTAAGGCTTATTTTCTGTGAGTGCGTTATAAGCTATGGTAAAGTGTGTGTTAATGAAGCGCTGTGTTACCACATATGTTATGCAAGATAAAAAACTTTAATCAGCATTCAGATTTCCTCCAATACCCTCTACCTCTCTGTCAGTACTATGCCAGGAATTCAGGGGAAGAAACAGTATTAGAATCCTTGGATTTGTCCAGATTTCACACTTTACTTTGAAGATACATAAATAGACCAGAAAATTGAAAATTGTTAGGGTTTGGTTGGTTTGTTTGATTGTTTCTCTTTACAGATGGCATAGTTGGATCAAAAGTGGAGAGCACAGGGTAATAGTCCTTAAGAAGTGCAGATAGATCTCCTGAAATTACAAATGTCTGTATCTGAGTGTGCAATTTCAACACTATGAAAAAGCTCAGGAAGCACTAAAGTAAATTTTGCATTACAAAGATAGTAGGCCCAACTGTGGATGCTGCTGTTCAGTCTGTGCCTGCAAGGAGTGCATAAAGAAGTGAGGTTTTGTAGGAATATGTCCTTGAGCTTGCTTTCAATTGCTCAGCATTACTGAAAGCCACATCTTTTCTCTGACATGAATTACAAAAATCTAAATCAGCATAAAACAAACTGTACAGCTTTGATTTCAGTTACAAAACTGTCTGTTTATTTTTCTTTATGGTGCTGTTCTGCTCCCATTTTCCTGGTGATGATCTTGAGAGTGTTTTCAGTTGTGATTCTTGCTGCTGTTTGATGCCTTCTTCTTCAGACTTGGAGATAATATTTGTTTAATGCTGTCTTGGTTTTGAAAGACGGGTGCCTGCCAAGGAAGGCAGGAACTTCTCTTGGAATAGAAAATGTAAACCCCCTCCCTTCCAAATTATTCAAACGGGCTCTCAGGCAAAAAAGATGAGGATAGGAATAATAGTTCTTTAATATGTATAAACAAAATAAACTAAAACAAACAAACAACAAAAAACCCCACAAACTACAACCTAATAGGAAAATTAGAAAATGCAGTATTAAACAAAGAAACAAACCCTGACAGTTAGAATACAACCTGACACCTTGTCAGTCAGGGTGTTGGCAGCAGTCCAGTTGGAATGGTGGTTCCAGTAGTGCTCCTGGAGTAACAGATGGTTCTGCTGAGGCAGAGATCCTGTAGAAGGGCAGAGTTTTCTTCCAGTGGTCCAGTGGTGATGTTGAAGGGTTTGGTCCTTCCTCTGGGAAATCCAGTGGGAGAGAAGGTTGCTCCTCTGGGAATCCAGTAGAAGGCAGATGCCTGTTCTGTCCAAATGCCCAGATTATATCCCGGTGGGAATGCTTGGCTCCTCCCCCTGGGCAGAGCTTCTCACAATGGGCTGATGTCATTCTCTGAGTCATGTGGTGGGTCCTCACAATGGGCTGATATCATTCTATGAGTCATGGGGTGGGTCCTAACAATGGCCCATTAAACATAAAGGGCTTCTGGAGGGAGTTATCTATGACTCATAAGGCAAGGTGTTAATGGCTCATTAACAGGAGATGGTCCGGGGGAGGAGGTAAGGAAAACACTGCCCCTCCCAATTTTAACAGTTCGTGAAGATGGAGATAGAATACAGACCTTCTGGAATATGTTACATTGTAACCTAGGACAAATGCCTCTGAAGTTCTCTGTCAAGTGTCTCTGCCTGCAGCTACAAAAGGGGTTCAGTCAAAGACTGCTCACACTTGGCTTATTGCAAGTCCCTTTTCCAGAGACCCCGTTTTTTCTGTATCTTACCAAATAGGTCACTCAGCTTACACTGCTTGTTTTTATGCTGTTCAGGTGGTCCTGTGTGATTCAGTTACACTGTTTGTCCATGTAACTCAAGCCTAATTCAACAGCCTGCAGACACTTTCTAAAACTCCCTAAATAATGGAAACATCCTGCTTCTGTGTTCTCATTTCTGGTCTCTTTTCTTAACAGTTTTTCACGAAGGGTTGGCGGCTGTTGAACTTTAACAAAAGGGAAGCAAGAGCCTGTCAGAGATGTTATAATGGTGCTTGTTGAAGGAGTTCCCCTCACTAATTGCAGATGTTTATTAGCACTGTTTTAGGGAGGTAAGAAGCACAGAGGTTCTGTACACATGTGCACTAGCAGCCAGCTTGTCTCTGCTCTTGCTGTCACCAGAGCAGCCTACATCTAGAGCAGCTTTGCACATAGGTGAGAATTGCAATTATATGCCTCAGAAACGTTTCTGCAAAGTTAATCCTGTGCTCTACATATAAGCCCTCCATCTAAAGCAGACCCCTTTGCAACTAAACAAGTCCTGCCCACCATTTCTGTTTTCTGTGGAGTAGTAGTGGTGCTGCTCAGGAAATGTGTAACAGGAAAAGAAATCAATATAATATCAATGCAATCATTATTAAACTCAACTTCTTAAAGCTAGCATGAGATTAACTGAAACAAAACTGACGGCTAAAAGTTCGATGTTGGTGTCCTAAATCAAATTAAAATTGAGCTAGAATCCAGCACAGCATAAAATCTTATTTACACAACTTTCATATTCTATTAAATCTTATCTCATTAGTTTAATCTTACTTGATAGTACCTCAAAATTTCTAATTTTAAAAAGAACCAATGTTCTTATTTAATGAATATAGCAATTAAATTCAATGCTATGTTATGATTCATGGGATCATTTCATTAGGATTTACTGTGCTAGTATACTGGATGTAAATCATTCTTGCCAGAGATGGGTGAATTCTTACTGATGTGCAAAAACTACTATGTTTAAAGAAAGTTAGAACTGTAAAATTAAACTCCAAAGGATTAGGGAAAGGCAGAATTAAGGCTGTCTGTGTAGCTTTAATTTGCAAGATGAATGTAATACAGTCTTAAAGACTCGATCACAAGCTGCTACTTTATTCTGTGCACAGGGTGGACAAAATCAAGTGTTTATTGTTATCTGCATCATTCAGTGTGAAGTTCCAGATGCCATCCAAACTCTGCCCTTAATACAAGGTTATTAATGTCCTCTGAGCTTTCACACAGAGCCTCTCAGCAGAGTATCTGAATGTCTCTGAAGCATTAATACACATTTTATGCTTTAAGTAATGCTCATTCTCTTTGGGTGACAACTTAGCTTTAGAGCCTGATTTCTTTTTCATTCTTAGCAACCTAAATGACAGATTCAGCTCATGGCTCTTAGGGACTGCAGTTAAACTTGTCATTGCTCGGGGTTTCTGCAGACCAGTCCAGTGTGTTTCATTTGGATGCCCAGAAAGTGACCAACTGTGAGATGTTCTGGCTGAGGTGACTTTCCAAGTGGTGCAAAACTATGGCAGAGGAAAGGATAGGCTCACTTCCATAAAGTGCTCTCTGATTACCTTATCCATGGATTTATCCTTAAATAAAGCAGCCTTATGCACAATTTGCTGTGCTTTATGAAATGATAGAGCAAGGGATCATACCACAGAAAGCCTCACTTAACTTAGTCTGCTTCTAGAACTCTCTCTTGAACCTTCCATGTTACCACACCTTTGTTGAAACAGTATTTTCATTGTTCTTGCTTTTGATTAAATGTTTTAACTGATAATTAAGCATCTACACTGCATTGCTTATCATCCTATAGACTGATGAAAATTTAATTTTCCAAAGTGAAGCTGGTTCAAAGCCAGTGTGGGTCCTGGTAGACAGAGTCTCCTTGGAGCAGCCCTGTTATGAAAACCTCTCCTCTGCAGCTGTTGAACTGGATGCTAAATGGCTCACAAGGCTTTCTTGAAATTCTGCTCATCCCTGATGTGAGCACCTTGAGGACCTAATACTCTGTAGGATCATCTGCACCAGTTTCCCCTCTCTGGAGGTGTCTCTAAAGGTGTGGCTCCAGGAAATGCTCTTGTATGGGTTTTTGTTCCAGCGTTGGTGGGCCCCGGATCTCTGTGAAAATGTGTCTCTGCTCTTTGGGAGAACAGGATCCTTCTGGCTTGCTTTCCTGCCTAGCTGTGATGCAGGGCTGGTTTTGGCTAAACCGATCTATTATGCAGCTCAGGGAAAACTTAACTGAGCAAAGTATTTTTGCTGTATTTCAATGGACAGAGGATGCACAATCAAAATTTCCTCCTGCACTGTATACTGACTGAGGATGGGAAAACTCCAGCATTGTATTTGAGAAGCATTGGGATTAAATAATGTCATTTAAGAACTCATTAGCCTGTCTTTCAAGAGTATGCACTTTGGGGAATAATCATCTTTCCTCTCCTGCTTTGCCTTTGAGTAGTTCGTGTGTCATATCTCTCACGCCTGGGGACTGCAGCTTTATGGCACTTTGGATTGGATAAAACCCCTTAGCTTTGAAATGTTAAATCCTTCAATTAGTTTGAGTTGAAGACTAAAGGCCAAACATTTCAAATGTGGGCACCTGAAGCTGACAGGAGCTGGAGGCATTCATCACCTTGGAAAACCAAACCAAATCATTTAGGGAGCTAAATTTAGATGCAGATACCAGCTCAGTTTAATCACTGAGTCCTATAATATTACTCTGGATCATGTGGGGTATTTTTCTCTACCTTTTTGAGTTCTGCTTTCCTTTCCATGGAGGGAAAAGGCTGGAATTTATGTTTAGATGTTCATGTTATAATGTCCCCTTGACTGTCCCAGCAAACTGCTCCCTGTGAAAAGCTCCATCCCATTCCATGTGATAAAAGCAAAGTAGGCCCTTAAAAATTGCTTAGAAAGGTCTGCATTAACCTACTAAACCCAAATATTAGTTTACATTGTCTGGGTGAACCTGTGGCCTGTTTTGCTGTCATCAGCCACTATCCCTCCAAGATGTGCTTTCTGGCAATCAGCAATGTGTGTCCTCTGGCCAGGATGGTCCAAAAAAATCTGTCTTTCTAAATCTTCCCTTTGAAATGTCTTTGGGTACTATGAAAGCTATTATCCTACTCATAAGTTTTGACTTACTCCATACTTTTGAAGGGAAAAAGTGATCAGTTGAGGGTTGTGTAATTTGGACACCTACTTTTAACTATACACATTGAAGGAATTGATTTTTTTAACTGAGTGAAGTGGCAAAAGGACTATGGACAACTAGGCAACAGCAGCTTGTGCAGATTTAGGTGTGCAGTGATACAACTGCCCAAATAAATAAATCCACAAGTAAAGAGAGTTTTTTAGGTATTTGTATTCATAAGATGAAAAGCTTCTGAAAGAATGTAACTACTCTGGGACTAAAATGCCTTTCCATTACCATGATCTTCTGCTTCTTCTGATTGTGGATGCTGAAAGTTTGCTCTGCTTCCCCAGAGTCCTGATAGGAGATTATTGTCACAACTGGAAAGGCAGAAAACTAGCAGAGACAAAACCCCAAACAAACAAAACCCTCAAACTCCCAAACAAGGAAAGGAGATTTCTTAATTATAGTTTACCCTAAGCAGATGTTAACATGTCTATTTAAACCTGTAATCTGCTGCTGGCCTCCTGTCCTCATCCTTCCTGGCATTTCCCTGATCAGCTAATTCTGCCCTGATTAGCATTTCAGAAATTGAGGGGTTTTGTCAAACAGCTTCAGGAGCTGCTTTGGAACACCCCCTTGGGTGGTTGGTTTTTGTGAGCTGCAGATGACAAAGGATGATTTCCCAGCGTATTCCATTCTATTTAGTCTTGCTTTGATTTGACATGAGAAGGATTCTGGCACTGAGATGTTCCTCATTGCTGGACCTCACACAGTTTCCCTGCCCCTGCCTGGATGGTCTCAGCCCTGCTCATTATCCTGCTGCCATCCCAGCATCAGCCCCTCTATCCATGTCCTCCTTCCTTGGCAGGCCAGTCCCTTCTTTGGATGAAAAACCTCTCTAAAGTGGCAAACAAGAGGTTTGTCTGTCCTGGTCCTTTATCTACCCAGCTTTTCCCTCTTGTGGAGGGGGCAGGGATCTGATTCTGTGCTTGGAGAAGTACAAAACTGAGAGTTTGTTTCCTCATAGAAATTGGGGGAGGGAATTTCTTTAAGTTCAAGTTGTTAAACTGTTGTTTCCTATTAAAATTTGGGGGAAAAAACTATTCCCTTAAAATTCCTGCTAGATGAGGATTTTGGTGTAACTTAATTCAGTGCTGTGCTTATTTTCTTTGTGGAGAAAGTAGGTCCTTTATTTCCCTGGCCGTATTTTGTGTGCTGCTTCCCAAAAGGCACCTTTTTTCCTTGGACTTGCAAATATGGACTTCTTCCTTTCTCATGCCTAAGAATATGGAATACTTCATCCCTATCTTCATCTTCTTATGCTCTCCTCCTGCCAGTATGAGAGTATTTTATGTCCCTGAATATACCATGTGTTGCTTTGCCACGCCTCCTGCTAAGAGTTGCTTGTGGCAGTTCTCCTTAGAAAATATATTCTTATCACCCAAGAAGAACTTATTTTTCCAGAGTTACCAAGATTCTTTTAATACAGACTGGTCTTGCTCCCTCTCTCCAGCAGTAGCAAGAGAGGTTTATTTGCTCAACTCAGTTTGAAGCAATATAGAGGTAAATGTTCCCAAGCAGCTGGGTTACCAACGGAAGAGTCTGTGTAGTGCTATTTTTAACTTGAAGCTTGTCTTCATTTTACTTATCTGAGATGAAGGTCCTGTGATGATAGAAGATTTTTGATAAATAGACACAGTGGGATTGATCGCAGTTTCTTTACAATTTGGGGTAGATTGAACTAGAAAATAATTCCCTGTGAAAAGGGCCTTGATGTGTCTCTAAAATATTCAAAGAATAGCTTCTGAAATGCCTAAACACCATTTGGAAAAAAAACATATAGGTAGAAGTTTTCATGAGAGCTTAACACAGATGAAACATGGTTTTCAGAACTGATTGGCAATAATGCAGGTGGCTAATTTCTTTGAAGTGTGCTGAACATTGAAGTGCTTTGGAAATCTGACAAGACGTGTGGATGTCAGTTGCTGCTCGTTGCTGAGTGAGTTTAGAAATTTGGCTTTAAATTTGGATGTTTTATGAACTGGCTTAAGAGCAATGGCTACCTAAGAAGCAAATAAACAGACCTATATTTGCTTTCTTTTCAGATGAGATTCCCAAAGGAGAGCTCTTAAGTGAGCATTTCTAATTTCTTGATTTGTGATTTGATTTTCAGAATATCACTATGCTTGCTAGTTGTCACTTTGCACACTCTTGCTTCTAAAATAGAGGCTAGTTCTGTTCCTGTTGTTTAGAAAATTCTGATGTAGTAGGAATACCAATGGCATCCACTCCCCATGAGCATTACTTTCACATCAGGTTCCTCCACTGTTTAAATTTGAAGCTAAAATTCAGTTTTATTTTTATGTTTACAACCTGAACAATGAGGTTTTGTATTTATTGCATTCTTAATCTGCTGAGATGCCAAGAGACTGCCATGATATAATTCACACAACTGGGGTTTTGCTTACTTGACTATATCAAAATAACAGCAACAAAGACCAAGTTCCTCCCTGACACACCTCCTGGAAGCAGGGACTGTTCTGCTGAGGAGTAAACAGAGCTCATTAGGAGTATCCCTATGTAGCTGCTGCTGCTTATTACAAGAGTCAGAGCTGCTGCATCCAGAGCAGCACCCCAGGAGCATTACCTTTCACCTTCTAGAAATGTGCCCTCATGTAAAAATGCTGGCCTGCAGGTGGTATTCTGGCACCTGGCTGTAGGGAAGCATTGAGCTTCTGGAGAGAGGAACAAGTAGCTGGCACCTCTAAAATTCAGGCCTTTGCTCCTGATGAGCTGAAAGAAAAACAAAGATTGCAGACTGATCTGGGGAGCTTCAGGGTCTTGGAGATAACAGAAGGTTTGAGGGGAGCTTTGGATCAAGTCCAGTCTTAGCTGACCTGATTTGCTTATTCCTAGGCAGCACATATTGCTCTCTGAACATCTCTTGTTAGGAGTGCAGACTACATTTCTGGAGCAGCAGCTTCACACTGTACAGCTAACACCTTTTTTTTTAATGTGTAACTGGCCTGAAAGTTGGAGTGCCCAACTCTGCTAATTATATGAAACTCTTTAATGTGATGCTGGAGGTGTTAAACAATCATACCTGCATTAAATATGCTGTGCTTATGCAAACGTGGCACACAGATTGCAAGTTCTAAAATTTATCAGGCAGACTAATTATTTAAATGTGAGCTATAGGTTACATAAATAAATAGCTCTCCCTCAGTAAATGGTAAGGTGTCATGGTGTTAACCACGTGACTTGTAGCAGAGTAGAATTAATGTTAACACTTCTGTAGCTTTCTTTCTCTGATTACTAATTCTTTCGATGTTGGTAGATGAACTGAATTTATGAAAGTTTTGCCTGCCCTCTAGGTCGCTATTTTGTATTCCTTGTGCATTGCAGCTTGCTTTTTACTCTGGCAGCAGTGTTGGATACCAAAAACCATGGATAGCTCAGGCTGCCTGCTCAACGTGTGGGGTGAGGCAGATCCAGACCAAACTGGGAGCTTTAATGGGGCAAGATCTCCACTCCCCCAGCTCCTGCAACCTGGTCCTCCAGCTGCAGATGCAGCCCAATTAAAATGAGCAGCATTTGCATTGTAACTTAGAGCAATGACATGGAATTGCATATATGCCAAGAAAATAGAGATCACTGTGGTATGAATCAAGAGTTTGCTGTGATGGGCCCCTGACATTTTGCTGTTGTACCTGTGTTGCAGAAAAGTGCACTTGTGTTCACAGAGGCACAAAGTGATAATATTCTGCCTGCAACTTTTGAGAATGGTTTTTGAGTGCAGAGTTATGAAAGCTCCAGAAAATCCTATATGAGAAAAGCAGCTCTAGCTAGTCAGAGAGAGTTTCATTAAAGTTTCTTGCTTTTATTAGTTTTAAATTCACTTACGTCTCCTTCAGTTTCATTTCCGGAGGCACCTGTTCTGGTGGTTTTCTGGCTGAAACACTGCAGAGGGTGGGGAGTGTTAAGTGACAGGTTGCATATTCCTCCTTGGTCTCCTAGAATTGCCTTTTTTCCCCCTGCAGTCATGCTAATTTACACACGGCTTTCATAATGAAACTTGAGCAGGCATCCTTCCCCATCTGCCCCAATTCCCAGTCGTCTTCTGCTGCTCCAGCCGAGTTACCTGATTTCACAGAAGTGGAACCCGGGTGAGTGCTTCACACTTCACTCGAGGGGAATCTGTGGGTCTGATCCTGACACCTTTGGTAGGTGTTCTGGCAAAGCACAGGGAAGGAGCTGAGGAACGTGCTCAGCCCTTTGCAGGCTCCCAGCCCAGGCAGTGCTGTGCTCTCCTGCGTGGCAGCGAGCCTCTTGCCCACCCTTTTCATGGTGGATTTAGGAGGAAGATCGCGGTTTCATGGCATTCATTCAGCAGCAATGCCTGCGTTGCCGTGTCTCCGGAGGAAGCAATCGGATCAACTCCGTCAGTGCGAGGGATTAAAAGAAGCCAGATGCTCTCTTAATGGACAAACATACGGCGAAGTTGCAAACTTGGCCTTTTGGGAAAATTGAAAGCAGTTTAGTTCAGGTTCAGCTTAAAGGGTTGAGAAAGAAATTGTCTATTAGTGTCAAACCAGGCTGACAGTGCACCCACAGCGAGCTCGCAGATGCTGCGGAGCCGCCGGGCAGCACCTCCCGTTTCCCTGCCGGGGATGCGGGGCCGGCGCTGCCCCGCCGCTGCCTCGGCCCTGCAGCCTCAGTCCGGAGGGTCATGAGCAGTATCTCCCGAGCCCAGCCCTGAGGCTGGTGCAAGCAGGGCGCGTCTGTCCAGTGTGAGCTCTCTGCAGTCCCGGCAAGCTCTGCAGTGCCGCTGTTTGCCCCCTCAGCCTGCAGCGCCGGCCTGGGAGCGCAGGAGGGGCAGGATTCGGTCACCTTAGCAACCTCCGGCCATCGCTGCTGGAGAGCTCACTGCATCAGGTTCGGACCAACCAAACACCTTCCCAGCCCCCAGAGGAAAGGGAAAGAAGGAGTCAGGTTGTGAGCCCTAGTTACAAATGGCTCACAGCTCTGATCCCAGGGCAGAAGATCAGTATTCAAGGCTGGTGGTGGAACTGTGCTGTAACCCCGCACAGGTAACCTTTGTGTTCACTGAAAATCCAGGTTGCTCTGCTGGTCTTTTCCTAGTCCATGGAAAAGGAGCAGAAAACAATAGTGACTGCAGCTCCTTCTGTTTTCATTTTATTCTGTGAACAGCCTCTGGTGAACCATGAGACTGCTGTTAAGGTACAGTTTCGAGTCCTGCATAAAGTTACACTGTTTAAGCTTATTCAAATTCCTTCCCTCCTTCCCTCCTTCCCTCCTTCC
This sequence comes from Bombycilla garrulus, assembly GCA_013400315.1. Taxonomy (NCBI): domain Eukaryota; kingdom Metazoa; phylum Chordata; class Aves; order Passeriformes; family Bombycillidae; genus Bombycilla; species Bombycilla garrulus. The sequence goes on along the minus strand of VXBU01006789.1, from coordinate 221,672 downwards.
TTCCCTCCCTCCTTCCTTCCCTCCCTCCTTCCCCCATCCCTGCCTCTTGTTTTCTGAGCAGTTTATATATCATCAAGTTGTTGACCTGCAAGCACAGAAGGCCAGGCAAATAAGACCAAGGCAGATGCACAAGTTTCACACACTTTAATTAAGTTGTAGGTCTTCAGAGGAATTTGGCTCCAGTTTCTGATGCTTCCATGCCCTGTCTTCTGTTCCGGTGTGGATGTTAAATTGTGCAGAAATGGACCATGACGTAACTTTCATGCCAGCTTATCTGGCTGTAGCTGTTTTTGTGTAACTAATTTAAAAAGATTGATTGTTGGTTAATTACATTAATGAACTGAACCAACATGGGCACAGACTAGAGCTCAGCGGTCTCCTAAATAGTCATTAAGAATAGACATCTATCTTTTTACCTGCTTGTACAGCCTCCTGTTGGGTGCCAGAGTGTGTGGAATCATAATTCTGAAGGTTAAACGACTTAGGGACGTAATCACAGACTGTTCACCTCTGCTCCCCCTCTGCCCATATGGCCCTGCTCGTCACAGTCAAAGTCCATTTGGACAAAGTGTCTATTGAAAGGTCTCCAGGACAGCAAGTCTGGTAGTTTCAGCTGGCTCCCTGGCAAATGCTACCATGTGTTAAAAATCCACCAAGGTTCCCTGTTGAAAGGAATCTGTGGATTTAAACAATTTTGAAATAACTTCTCTCCCAATTAGGGTAATTTGTGTTTATCAAGGTGAAAGTGTACTAAGCAGAGCAGTTCACTCTTCTCTCTAGCCAGCTCATGAATATGAAGAAAGATTGAATCAATAATACATTTCTCTAATTAAATTGGTATGTTAAAATGATCGAGTTCTTGTTTTAGCAAGTGGTCAATGAAGATGTATTTCTGTGTGTTGATCCGTGTTGCAGCCATTCACCACACATAGGTGGGAGCTGTGTAAATGTTGCCTGCCACACAGGGGCTTACAGAAGTACTTTAAGAAGTTAATAAAATGCTGGAGAGAGGGATATCGGTACGTTTTCTAACCTAACTTGAAAATATTACGCGATGAATAAAGGCAATGGAGTGCATTGGAGTGCATTTTATTTGCACTCTGTTGGTGAAGTTTGGTGAAGTTTGTGGACATACTGTTATATATCCTTTGCCATTAGTAACACATCTGTTTGCCAGATTTAGTCAAACCAGGAAGGACTTCTGCTGAAGTTAATAAGTGTGTTGCCACTGGCTTGAGCAGAAAGAGAACTGAAGCAAGGCTGGGTATTATGAAAGATGGTAAGAAAAATCCTAGTTATTTGGGAAGTCAAGAATGACTGTACTTATGCACTGGCAGCCTGAGAGAAGATGTTGGTCTGGATAGGCTGCTGTCAGAATCTTCAGAGGTGTCAGTGCTGCTACCACGGTGTTCTGCAAAGCTGATCCAACAGCTGCTGGAACCAAGTTGTTGTTGCAGGGATTTCAGTCCCCTCTGGGTGATAGGTGAATGTATGAGGTCTGATTTTCAAGAAGGCTGTTTTGTATCCCACAATCAACACTGAGTGGGGGAAGTAAGTCAAAGAAAAATGGGATTGACCTGAAGTCATATGCTTTCTTCATTTTCAGCTCCCTCACTGATATGTCATTGAAATGGTTTGAGGTGAGGAGACTTAATGCTGAGGGATTTTTGGAGACTGGTACTGCTTCCTCATCATCCAGAGGCTTCTGAGGATTGTTGAGGGGTGAACACCTGAGTGGTTGCACAAGGGATTTCAGGCATTGGTTCATGATACCTTAAAAATACTTTAAATTAGAGGCAAAGAAGTTGTGAAATTATGCATATGCAAATAGCATTAAATTATGGTTTTATGTAAGATCTTAGGTTTCAAGCTAATTGAAAGACAGAGGCCACTGCTGCAGGAGAAAAATATGAAAAGAAAAATATACTGAAACATAAAAGTGTTTCTGATCAAGTAAAATTCTGTTTCTGTTGAATGTTTTATTTTGTTCCAGTCACATAAATTACCATCTTTGAAATACTAAAACTCCCACAATCAGCTTTTTATAACAGAAAATAATTTACATTTAAAAGGTTTAACTGAAGCAGCTAAACCTTAGTGATGAATATGCACATTCGGCAATAAAACAGGGAAACAGCCCATGTTTTGGAACCCACAGCTGCTATATATAATTTTAATATTACAAAGAACTAAATACAGTCTAGTGAGTGCTACAGGTATACACTGAGGTATTTTCTAGTTCCTGGGAAATGTATTCTTAAGGGTATAAAGTACTGACACAGAGCCTTGGAAATTTCCTTTAGCACTGATGGATTCTGTGATGAGAAGCAGCGTGGCTGGAATGCATTTCATCCTCCACAGAAACTTGTGAACTTGCTCACATTGCCATCATCAGAAACCATTTCCTTCTCAGTACAGGAGCACCTCTCTTCCATCTTGTGGTGGGCTGACCCTGGCTGAACACCAGGTACCCACCAAGTTACCTTATCCCCTTCCTCAACTTGACAGGGGAGAGAAAATACATCAAAAGGCTCGTAGGTAAAGATAAGGATGGGGAGAGAGCAATCACCATTTACTGTGATTGGCAAAACTGACTTGGCGAAATTAATTTCATTTATTACCGGTCAAATCAGAGTAGGGTAATGAAAAATAAAACCAAATTTTAAAACCATCTTCCCGCTACCCTTCCCTTCTTCTTGGGCTTGACTGCACTCCTGATTTTCCCTCCCTTCTCCCTTCCGGTGGCACAGGAGGATGGGGAATGGAGGCTGTGTAAATTCATCCTACTTGTCTCTGATGCTTTTTCCCCCACAGGGGTAGGACTCTTCATGCTGCTCCCCTGCTCCAGTGTGGGATTCCCTCCCACAGGAGAACTGTGATCTCCTGTGTAAATTTGCTCCAGCACGGGCTTCCCATGAAATCTCAGCCATCTTTGGGCATCCCCTGTCCCACAGTGATCCTCCATGGGCTGCAGGGGCTCCCTCACCATGTTTCACAACAGGGTTGCAGCAGCTCCTGCCCCTCCTGCTCTGACCTTGGTGTCTGCAGAGCTGTTTCTCTCACATCTCACTTCTCTCTCTGGCTGTAGTTGTTTTTGCACAGGGCTTTTCCCTCCTCCTTAAATCTGTTTTCCCAGAGGCCTCACTCCTGTTGCTGATGGGCTTCAGCCTTGGCCAGAGGTGGATCCATCCTGGAGCTGCAGGAATTGGCTCCTCTGGACATGGGGGAAGCTCCTGGCAGCTTCTCACAGAAGCCACCCCTGTGGCCCCTGCTACAAGAACCTGGCCACATAAAGCCAATACACATCTTTAAATAATGAAAGAGCAGATGCAGACAGTATTTTCATTCTGCAGGAACCTTGTCATCATCCTAGAAGAGACTGCAGCAGTTGTCTAAAAGTTCCACAAAACAGCCACAAAAATTAGAGATAATGATTTCCCTCTCAGAATAACTGTTATGTAAGGCTTGTCTTCTCCCTGTCACATACATTCCTGATTTATCTTCTCTTTTTCTGCCCTACTCCCTACATTAAAGGGGGAGTTGGCCATTGCTGCTATAATGCTCTTATTCCCTGCTAGAGCAAGGAAGATATATTTCAGTTTTATGCTCTCCTAAAATGTACTCAGACATATGGAAGAAATATCTTACAGGTGTTTGTACTCTTGCAGAGGCTCCAGAGAATTAAAAGCCCTCTGTATTCCAACAATAATATTTCCTCTGACCTAGTGTGCTTTATATCTCATGTGGGAGACTGAGTCCTGCCATTACTGGAGTCAGAGAGAAAATGGGTGGAAGTTTCAGCAAAATGGGGATGAGATCCTGGGTGTTAATTGTGGGGCTGCAGGGCCCATGGGGGGAGAAGCTGTGCACAGCTTTGTGCAGAACTCGGCTCACTCTGACAGAGCTGGATGTTCTTTGACATCTACAAGATCTGACCGGGGGATTTGGTCCTTCCTCTTATTCATATCAGAAAGTAAATTAGCTTTATATTGACCTTCATATCAGACTTTCCAGGGGTCTCCTGTCCTTTTAATTTAGCCTGAATCTCTGAGGGAAAAACCCAGTGAAAACACACCAGTGGGGTGATTAGTAAGCACATTTTATATAATTAGTGTCGGCATCTCAGGGGGGAAATGAAAGTTTGTGCTGTCCCTTTAACAGGACAATTTGATAATCCTCTTAGCGTTTTCTCTTTTGGCTGATAATACTTCACACAATTTTACTTTGTAAAATATTCCTAAAGGGAGGCTTAAGCAATAATGCACAGATTATGGAAATGACTCTCATTAAATATAGGCTGAGACTTCAGCAAAGCCATGAACTGCTTCAAAACATGTAACCCCCATTAGGAGCTTCATTTAAATGTTTATTCACAGAGCAGTAAATGTTTATTATAGAGCATTTTATTGAAACGTAAATTAAGGAACCCTAATTATACATATCACAAGTGTTCAAATAATAGGCATTTATCAAGACTTAAATAATGATCAGAGGTGAGGGGAAATGCAGTTGTGCTTTCATTTGCATCTCAGCACCACCAAATGTGCACAAAAATGCCTGGGCAAAGTGACCCTGATGGAAAGCAAAGGCACAGGGCCTCAAGGCAGATGCTCTCCAGCTATCCCTGAGCATGTACCACCTTCCAAAGTAACTTCAGAGTCTCCTTCATTGGTCATTCCCATCTGGAAAATAGCCTGGGAACTTCCAGGGTTTTGGGTTGTTTTTGCAGAGTAATGGTTGCTGCTCCTGCAGGTCTGCCCATCCTTGCCTATGAGTGCTGTAGAGGGGATGGACAATGAATAATGGCAGGTGATGGTCCTTGGCCTGACCTTCCCACCACCATGCATGGACCCTCTTTCCTAGACTTGCAGACCAGCTTAGAGATCAGGAAATACAAGTTCAAAGAATCATCCAACCTTTATTTCCAATTAGGTGGTTAATTTTCTGCCTTTCAGAGGCTCTCTTAAGAGATGTACATTTGGACCACCAGTCCCAACAGGCTCATTGCCCTCATTGTTGTGGCAGTTCTTTTGGGTTTGTGGCTGAAGGGAAGTGGTTGGCACTTCTGCCAATGCTAAATTTGCCTTCAGCCATGGACGTTATAACTACAGATATGAAGTGGGTTAAAAAATCTTTCTGTGCTTGTTTTCCTGAGGCCTGCATCCCTCTTCTAGCTCACCAACAGCTCATTTCTTTAAACTTCATAGCAGTTGACATATGCATTATTTATTGAGAATGCTGAATCTGCACATGTCTCAATCTACACGTTTAGAGATGTGCTCAGCTGCAAGTACCCCACTTGGTTTGGCTTCTGATGCGTTTGCAAATTCTCTTAATTTTGTTGCTCTCCGAAGTACCTGTTTTCTGTGCTGAGCAAGTATCAGACTTACTCTCCTGGAGGAAAATCCATGGGGTAAGTGTTGGTAGGAATCATTGCAAAGCTTTATTTTTCCTCCTAAGAGAGGGTGTACAGCACAGGGTGGTGCAGATTTACACAAGTGTCAAAGGGCCCTCCAGCTTGGTAGCACATGGACAGCCTGTGTGACCTTCTCTCCCAAAACTTGTTTCAGTTTTTTTGTTTTCTTTCCTTGCAGTTTCTTTCTGCACAGCATTTTTGATTCACAAATTTTTGACCACTGCCTTCATTCTATCAATAGCTTCAACCCTCCCTGTTTTCCAGTGGGTTCAAGTCCATCCTCACATCTGTCTCTGCTGTTTCCTCTGCTGCTGCCCTGGGCTTTCTTAGACATACATGCATTTCCCTGTCCTTCCCTTGCAAGCACCAATCTGTTCCCCTGCACATCCTGCTCTCCAGCCTGGCAGTCTGTGCTGCTCCTTTCCATCTGTATCGCATCCTCATGCTCCTCAGGACAGCAGAAAAGCAAACCTCAGTTTTGTGTTTCAATAAACCAGAGCCAAAGGTGCTACAAGAGTGCGTCAGGCCATGCAGCCTCCCTGGATTTGGAGCAATCATCACCCCCAGCACAGCAGAGCTGCCAGATGGGAGGAGATGCCAAGGGCCTGCATCTCTGCAGCCTCGTGCACAAGGCTTTAGCAAAGCTGGAAAAGAAAGTGCTGATTCCTAGAAACGGGGCATTTTTGTAGGAAAGGAATGGTTTCAAGCAGTTTCCTGTCATGTTTTATTATTTTGTAAAAATTAACTCTGTTAAAGTTATCTGTCTTNGGGGGGGAAACAACAAAACAGCACTAATGCTGGCAATAATTTTGAGGACTGTGAAAACTGAGAGTTTTAATTATCCAAAACTCTTTTCCTAATGTTGGATAGGACTTTTTAAAAATTTTTAAATTTGTTTCTCTATCTCAAACCAATTCAGGACTTGCAAAAACATCAAGAACTCATAAATACTCACTGAATTGGAAGTGTTTTCCCACGAAGATGTCTTTGCCAGGACTGGCAGGTCAAGGGCCCTGGAAGTGGGCTTTCAGTGCCTAGAAAAAACAGCTGTAGCAGGTGTGCCTGTGGCTGGTGACAAGCTGGATTTTCAGGGGCAGCAGAGGGAGCACTTTCTGCTAATGAGCTGTGGATATACAGGCAGGGCTTTCCGTGGAATAACTTTGTAGCAGGGACAATTGAGCAGTTAATCAAGAATAGCAAACAAGGGCTCCATGGAAGCCCAGTTTACAGAGAGGACAAAATTGCCCTATTTTTCATGCGGCTATCTCTGTATTATAGTTGATTTTCTTTATTGCCCACTAACAGGCTTGGAGAATGGTTATTAGTTTGGAATTTCTACAGTTAATCTGGTGGTTTAGAAGAAGCATTATCACAGCCTCCCAGAGGAAGCCCCTGTCTCTGTAACAGGGAACTTTGCAGCAAGTGAGGTCTTACCTGAAAAGCACCATCCCTTTTCCCAGCAGACTCTGCTGAGTGTCTCCTGGCCAGCTGGTCTTGTTGCCTCAAGCTGCTGATTCCCTTCCTGCCCTTACTCCTGCCTGGCTACCACCACAGCAGATCACAGCTTTTCCAGTCCTTCTGCACCATGAGGACACATGGCACAACTGCCAAGCTTGGGCTGTAGAAAGAAAGAAAAGAAGGGACGGTATTAAGCTGTTGAAAGGCATGTGGTTTTGCTGTGTGAAGGCACAGCTCAGCCATGTTGTGCTCTTGCAGATGGAGGGGGACAGCCCTTCCTCTGCCAACATTTGGACAGCCCTCCCATCCTCAGGGCTGCTCGACCCTTTGCCAGCTTTTATGTATTCATGCTGTAAGAGCATTTGTTCTAATAGACCCTGGGTGCTGAGCAGCTCGTGTACAGACCGTTATCTCCCTTTCAGCTGGAAGATGAGCTTTGTTGTTCTGCTAACCAGCAAAGCAGCTGAGTGAACACAACATAATGTCCATGAATTATTGCCAGAAATGCCCATGTCCTCCCCAGTGCTGTGTGGCAGGGTCATCCGCTCTTCACTGTTCTGGTCTACCTGGGAAATCTCTTTCAGTGTCTATTTTTGTCTAGTATTTTCACTTTAAATCCAGTGCAGTGCTGACACGTTGGTTATTTGACCATAATTCAGTATATAAAACCAGCCGTAACCAGGAACATTGGCTTCTGCATAGCCTTGAGTGCTGAAGTAAAACTCACCTGACCTAAATGCTTGTTTCTCCAACAAAATGTGCCTGAGACTTTCTGGGCATTTTGCAGCCCTGGTTCACTGGAGAGCAGCTTTACTTGTGTAATCCCACAAATGCCTGTGGTGCAGGCAGATTGTGGCAGTGGTGGGATGAGCATGCTCCAGAGTGCCCAGCAGCACACCTGTGCTCCCACTGTCCTGCTTGGAATGCCCTGGAGCTCATCAGAGCATCCTCCTGCTGCAGTGGGAGGCCAGAGGCATCACACCCTGGCTCTGGCTCTTTAGTTCCCTGTGGCACTATGGATTTGTTCCTTGTGGTACATTTTCTAATGCTCTTGTCATTGTGGGTATAAATGTCTTGAAAAAACTTCTCTTACGAGGGATTTTGCATCACCTGATAATTCTCACTGTTAGAAGCTTCTCAAACTGAGATTTTATTTACAGAGCGAAGCAGGGGGAGCTGCAGTCCCTACCCTAGAAAATTGTCAGTTTAATAATTTTAATTTTGAATGTCCTATAAAGTCCAGCCCCCACAGCCTCCTTCCAGCTACTGCTGTTCTAGATATCCTTGACTGGAAATCTTGCCCCCCGTATCAGAAGCAATTAGTGGGGCTCAGGCATCTTTAATTCACACAGTGTCCCCCACCTGGGGACTTCTGCTGCATGCCCACGTTGTCACTGTTGTCTCACCCAGTGTTTCAGTGTCCTGCTTCCTCCATCAGAGCAAGGAATGGAGCTAAGAAATGCACACGTGTGCCTGCATTTTTCTACCTTGATGTGGGTGATATTGATTGGTCCATTAATGTAAATGTCTTGGCTATTGTGTGTTGTTTTCCTTGCTTATTAATCAAAATAATGCAAAATGAGGTGAAAGCAATTTTTTAGGAAAAAAAATGAAATAATATCAAATGTAATTGGATACGGCCTGCTGGAATGTGATGGGGCTGTCTGCCACCCACCAGACATGAGGATCCCCACAGTAACTGGGGGAAAAAAATTTACATGCTTTATTTTGACAATTTTGTTCAATGTTTAAATGTTTTCTGTTCAAGCAGTATTTTGATGGAAGATTTGCCTAAATTTATTTGTTTGGTTAAAAAAAAAAGCATCCCTGTGCTTTGTTTGCATCTGATATATTTCAGTCAATTGCAAAAGGTTTTTTGGATGTGCAGGTTTTTGTTTTGCTTGGAAAACAAATGAAAGGAAACAACTTTAATTTGTGGGCACTTTGAAGTTATTATTTTTTCCTACTGCCATTTAGAGAGACCTCCCTGTACCCAGCAGTGGATGCAAAACACTGAGACATAAACAAAACATCCAGGATGTGAATATTCCCACTGAACCAATTCACAGCTTGGAAATTGAGCTGGGGCTTAAGTGCTTTGGTGGATTGAGGCTTTAGCAGTAACAAATAGTACTAAGGAGTAAAAATGATCAATTAAAGATCTCCTAATGAATCAGCCACTCTGAGTTGAGAGAGCCAGAAGGTGAAAGGCAGATTAGAAAAGGTGTGAAATCTCCCTGTTCAGTGTTTCTGACTATTTGGTAGCCACAGCTCTGCCTTGCTTGTATTTCACGGTAGAACTGAAGAGAAGGGAAATATGTGAGACACTGCTGATCCTGTTTGTTTCTGTTATACAAACAGTGGGGAGAATCCAGATTTTTTTTTTTTCCATACACAGAATAAAAAAAAAAAAAGGATGACTGGAAAAAATTACTCTCTTTTAAATTGATTGTTGTTGCCTAAAGCTTAGGAACAATGGTTTGTTTTGTGATACAGTTGATGGATTCTGCCATGCAGCCTGGCAGTGTGTGAGAACATAATGCATGTAGTAAAGGTGACTAACTCCTGAGAACATCCCCACCAATGCCAAGTGGCCCATATGCTGTCATAAACACTTATTCTTTTTTTTTTCATGCTGATCATAAGAGCCCATTTTGGGTAAGAAGATCACATTAGGCTCATTCATTACCTGCTGTGCTGGTCTGTGCATCTGCGTGCAGCATCTCTGCACTGACCTTTGGACTACATCCCTGTGTGTTTTCTGATATTCCAAATCGTCTGTCACGGGTATACAGATCTGCTCCTGGGTGCATCCTGGAGCATTCTGCACCAGAGATAAAAATTACGCTTCAAGGTGGCTAACCTTCTGGGGAGTATGGTTGTTGACGGCTGATTTTAGATTTTATATATGTCATCAAGAGAAATTCCTGCAGTTTTGTAGCAAAACTATAATTCCTTGCAGAATTAGAAGAGAAGAAAACTGACTGGCAGATGAAATTACTCCATTCTTATGAATAAATTTAAAATGTAATGAGAACAACAGGTGTGAGACAGTAGTGAAATTTTACAGTATCCCTGCAAACTTTAATCTGCACTTTTATTTTTCTTGAAAGTTTGTCCAAAAGTGAAATTTCAGGCCTAGGGCTACTGAAGACCGTCTTTAAAGTTGCTTTGTGATTTTGAGCAATACATCATACAAGCAGTGATGTTCAGATGATACATTGCACTAATACATCACAGGAGCACTTTTGCTCTCATGATATATTAGTATAATACACTATCAGAACACTATCACTTATATATTACTCAAAAAACACAGTTTTTGACCCACAAGATTCACCCTCATCTCTAGTCTGAATACACTGAAAGCTGTGGATAATGATAAGAAGAAGAAAACACATATTCGGTTTCTCTAGGGTAAAGCTGAGAAAAAAAAATAGTGTGGTATTCGGAATATTTCATTAACTGAAACATCCTTGTGTTTTCATTTTATTCACTGAGCAAATGTTGTTATGGATAGAAGCTAACACAATATAGGTGTGTTTGAATTTTCTTACAAATAGCCCAAGAAAACCTTTTTTGATTTCATATTTCATTATAGACTTAAGCCATGTTTTGAGAATGTTATGATGAGGTGCAGGGGTTTCAGCTGATTTCTACCTCATCAAATTCAATCAGGTGCAAGCTATCTAAGTTCTGTGCAAACCATTTGGTGCTGTTTCTGATGCAGTCGTTTTTTTAAAAAAAAGGATTTAGGTACCATCTAAAAAGATCTGAAGATGCATAAATGTGATCTATCACTCAGATTATTTGCTGCCTCTCCTCACTGAGGTGTTGGAGTTTTTTTTTCCCTGAAGAATTATTCTCAGTTGTTGTTTACTCAAGAGTGAAAGACAAAGGGAAGAAGAGAAAAAACGCTTTCCAATGTTGGTAGTAGCTGAACTTACTGCAGAAAAGTGTTTTCCCAGTAGAGTTTGGGTCTTGAGGATCTTGCATTACCCTTCCTTTATGGTATGAAGAGAATGTCATAAAAAAAGGTAATGGTAATAATACATTAAGGTGCCAAGTCATATATTTGTGTTCTTGCCTGTAGGTTTTTTTGTTTTCCCCAGATCACATCAGCACTTTTGCTGAAAACACATCACCATTCACCTCTTTCCCTAACTGGGTAACCCAAAGCTGCCTATGCAGCTCAGTCCTCAGCTCTGCTACCCCATGGGCAATGGTCCTGTGCCAAGAGATGGAAATGCTTCAGCGTCTGCCAAATTGGGCTCATAATCCTTGTGCCTCACAGGTTCTGAGCCCCCTGGCACTCTGTCCCTGCAGGTGTGTCCCCAGCATGGGTCTTGTGTCCCCACAGGCTTCAGTTTGTTGTATTCAGGTACAGCCTCCATGCAGGAAAGGAAACATTAAAGTCATTTTAACCTTGTCAGAGGCACTTTCCTCTTCTGTCAGCCTTTCTACCCACGTGCTGTCTGTGGTGTGGCAGCGGCTCCTGTGTCCCCAGACAGGGAGCCCTGAGCCCAGGCTGCCCACACGAGCTCTCCACTGCATTCCATCTCCAGCACCTTCTTATTCCCCTCCATTCCAAAGACGCCAGACTCAGCTCCAAGGGACATTGTTATTTCAAAGCTGTGGCTAAATATGTCTCTGACTGACAACTATGAATAATTCCACAGAGCCCCTAAACTTCCAGGCACTCTGGAGCTCATATAATACACCAGGGCTGCTCTCATGTTTTTCATCTTTTATATTCTCCAAAGAGTTGAGATACAGTTATGGAACAGGTTAATGTATTTTCCTCTGAAAATAATGGTGTGAGAGCCTGTGCACTGTTATTTGTGTGTGTTGAGAATAATGCTGACAGTTCAGAAAAGAAAGTCATGAACTTGATAATCACCATTATTTTGTTTCACGTTTTCAGCATGTTCATGTCCATGTGCTGCCAAGGAGGGCTGGAGACTTCAGCAGGAATGATAATGTCTATGAGGAGGTAAGAGTTGTACTCCATTTCTTCTCCAGAGTTGGTTTTGCTGTTAGTAAATTTCCTTAACAGTTCAGGTCCTCCCATGGGTGGAGGGATGGGATCTCTGCATTTTTATTTCTTGCAAAGATCCTGTGACAACACCAAATTCTCTACTCGGATTTCCTTGTGAGCTCCCTCTCTGAGGGATTTAACGCCTTTGGTACTTTTCTGTCACTGCAGACAGGGTGTATCTCTATAAATAACTGTGTTCTCTTTCTTTGAGGGCACAGGGGAAAAGGGTGACCCCATGGTCAGCCTGGCATGGAGGGCGGGTGTCTTATGCCGGCTGCTTGCCTGGGGTGCCAAACCTCCCCCTTCCACCCAGAGAAAACACAGGCAGCTTGCTACAGCTGGGTCACAAATTGCCTTCTGGCCGGATTTTTGTAGGACTCTGCTCAGCTCTGGACAAATCACATTGTGGCCCCAAAGATGGAAATTAAAGAGCAACTCTGCATATAGATGGAATATCTGCATGTGTGTAGATCATGCAGCAGAGCTCAGCTCACGGGCTGTTCCAGTGTGACTGAATCACTGGGCTTTTGTTTAAATGAACAATTGTACTGGCATTAACAAAAAGTTTTCCCAATTTGACAGCTGTCACAATGATTCCATGAAAAAAAATCTCACTATTGTTAAATTTATGGCTTGTTCTCCGTGGGTTTGGTAGGATCCTCTATCGGAAATATGACATCTCCTTCTCTTTCTGAAAGTAATTAATATAAACTTCTTCAGTGCTACTGCAATACCATCTGCTTGAAAGAGACATCATGACATTTTCTGCTTTTGTATTTTTTCCTTTGTGATATCTGTATGATGACAAGTCCCCACTCACAAAAAAAAATGGTGGTGTGTTTTAAAGTTTTTCAGTTACTTAAATGTGCAAAAATGGAGAAGAAAGCATATTACTGACAACTTATATGAAGTGTAGTGCCTGAAAACCCCACTAATAAGGGTAAAACCTTAATGAGGCTGCTGAGCAGGGAGATCCAATGGAAATAAATGATGGCAATCTTTGCTGGCCTGGTGGTTAAAAGCAGTTGAAAAGTCAGCACCAAAAGGGTTGTCAGGCACTGGAAAAGGCTGTTCAGGGAAGTTCTGGAGTCACCATCCATGGAGGTTTTTAAAAGATGTGTAGACGGGCTCTCAGGGCTGTGGGTGAGTGATGGGCTCGGCAGTGCTGGGTTCCTGGCTGGATTCAGTGATCTCACAGGTCTTTTCCACCTAAATGATTGTATGGTTCTGCGATCTTTCTTTTTACATGTGTTAGGGGAATTCAGATGCTGCATCAACCCATCAAATCTCTTTCATTTTCTGTCATATTTACAGTTCCATTTGCTTCTTTTTTTAACACAATTATTTCTCCCTTGGTATAGCTAAACAGAAACAGGCAAAACTCTAATGAACTAGACTGTATACTTAGTGTTGTTAGATGCAAAAGGGTGAAAAATTGGGGAAGAATTTCTTTTTTATTTTGTCATTTAGAATTATAGCAGTTGTAGGTGTTGCTTTTAGCAAACAGGAAGCATAAATATTTAGACATAGATGTGATAATGTGTCTTTTAGCAGAAGAATGTATAGCCTCAGAGTCTAACTAGCTATTCTTGAACAGCACAGAGCTACAGAGCTAACACACCTTTGTACAGACTGTAGCTGAAGAAAGATTTATTTTTTTTTTTTAGGATGCCAGGGAAACAAAACACATTTGCTGCTATAAAAAATTTGGTGCCAAGTTCTATCACTGTCTGGATTGAGGATGGAGGGACTTGAGCAATTTGCTATCATAAGTGAATAAAGGTATTTTGAAAAATGAAAAAGGGACAAATTACTGAAAATTCAGCTGACTTTGGAAATAATTCAGTACAGCAAAAACATTTTTATATAATGCATCTCTGTGTGATGTCAGCAAGTCATATCCTTTTGACAAGAAGATACTTTAAAAGATTTAGGAAGATATGTAGATCATGGTGGAATTTGACGAGGCATAAAGTACCATTAGGTGAGATGTGGGTGCTGGAGAGAGCTTTAAATCCACTTTTCATGAAATTCATACTTTAAAAATCCCAAATGTGTTTGTAAATTACACTTCATTTCCATGCAGTTGAGTGAAAGATGGAGTTTAGTTTAGGCAGCAAAGACCACCTTCCAAAATCTTCCCAACGGCCTTTTCCTGGTAAAATATGACATGGAGCCTGATCAGCCTACCTCAAATTGTCTGTGCAATTGTAAAGCCCACCTAGGATAAATTGTGCATATTGCAGAGCCTGGTTTAACTACCACAGCTAAAGGTTTAACAGCAATTGGGAGCAATTTTCACAGGCTCCGAGTCTCAGCTCTGGCTCAACATGTCTTTTGCAAACCCCTTTCTATCTGTAAATGCCTTTGAGCTCTCCAAGCTCTGCAGTTGTTTTCTGTATGTGCTCAGCAGATTGCTGATAAATCCCACTGCTCTTAGAGTCTGACAGTGAAAGCAATGCCCAGATGCTGAGACATCAGTCCTCTTAGGAGACTTGTAGAGCTGAGACAGCCAGAAAGCACTTGCAGTCTCTCACTGTGTGCTTAATTTCTCCCATTCAGTTTTGGAGTGACCACTCATCTGATGGAAAAGGCAGAAGAAGGCATACCAGGCTGTTCCCTGCTTAGTCTGTTTACTGGGCTCTGACATCTTCAGGCTTTTGGCTGAGAAGCCCTGACACAGCCCTGTCTAAAGCAGCTTTTAAGTGTAGAGAGTATAATTAAAGAGAAGGTTCTTCTTAACACTTGTATTTTAATCAGGTATCTGATGGACACAAATGTCTGCTGATTTCTGGATGTATTTTAGAGCTGTAGTAGTGGAAAATTAATTGTAGAGGGAATAAAAGAGGGGCTGACACTTATTTCACAGCACCTTCTCTAAGGCATTCCTTGGTAGAATGTTTCACTTAATATTTTAGGTTTATTTACCTCAGTGCATATGAAAGAAGTCACAGTGTGATTTTTCTAAGATACAAAGAGAATCACTAATAGTAAAAAGCATTTAATATTTTAGATGTATTTCCTCTGCATCTTTGCAGGGCTGTTTCCTGGGAAGTGTTAGCTATCCAGTCTCTGGGCTCACTGTAGTGGAAAGCTAAAGCTATAGTTCATCTGCAATTTTACATCTTTACATTTCTCTGCAATTATTTGAAGCCTAATCCTGCAAGTGTGCACATGCCAAAGTTAAATTGGTCTTACAGGTTTTTTACAGGATCAGGCCCTTCATCTTCTACTATTGCTAGATTACTTTTCTCATCTTCATCTTGAGTAGTTCTTATTCATTGATTCACTTTATTTCTTGGGCAGCAGAACAATAGCAACTAAATATTAGGATAAGTTTCCATTAGAAAATGGAAACTCTTTATACCTCTGTGTTTTCTGTTTGCTTTGAAAGAGATTATACTTCACATTTATTAATCAAGGAGCCTCTTATCCAGTAGTTGCTTGCTTTGAAGTAGAGGAGTTCTTTGCTATTATAAAGGCATGTCACAGTGACTGATAAGAATTTGGTATGAATTAACATCTTCACTGTAGAACAGCCCCCTGTGTTGTTGCAGTCAGCACAAATACTGCAGTTGTTGGAGAACTTTGTGTCCAAGACATCCAAGAACATTATCCTGAAAAGTCTCAACACTTCCAGACATCTGTGGGCAGCTCTCATTCAGTGTGTGTTTGAAAAGTCCAGAGCACAGCCTGTCCCTGGCCTCCACTGAGTGGTTAGCCATTACTGCAATATAAATAACACTCATCATCCTTTAGCTTGGCAGATAATAGCTGTACTGGGCCAGAGACAATGGGGCTTTCTCAGAGAGGAAACCTCAATCAAAACTCTGCACTCCTGTTATGAATGCTGACCTCAATAAGTTAATTTTGAGGCTGACAGGCTGGGATGGATTTAGGAAGATATGCCTCTCAGTGAAACCCTGAGCATCCCTGGCATGCTGAGGTGAGTTTTGTGGTGCACACCCCTGCTCCTCCCCAAATTCTGTGTTTCACTTGGTGCCTACAGGTGCAATGCACATATGGGGCTGTGCACACAGGGCAAAGAGTGCCCTGCTCCTCACCAGCCTTGCTCTCATGGCCACCTCGTTTCACTGCCTGTCTTCAGTTCCCAGCCTAGACTGGAGACCATTGGAAAAGGGGAAAGTGTGAAAGAGAGATGAACCCAAACCACTGTGTCTCCATCCTCCTCTGCCTGCCAGACCTGCATCATGGATCTCTTGTAATGAACCTGAGTGAAACTCCCTACTGTGAGTTCTTCAGTAATTTACGAGATTTTGTAAAAAGCCAGCAAAAGAATTCACTTCATGCTATCCTCCTTCCCCCCTGGAACTCAAGCAAGTGGCGAGAGAGTCACTTAGGAAAAGATTCTTTGACTTAGTGATCTCATTCAGCATGATATGTTAAATCATTTCAGCAAGAATACCTATTAGTAATCATTTCCAGTTCCAGGGAGGAAAAAGGAGGCATTTTGGCATATGCGTCAAGAACCTGCTGGGCTGTTTCTTCAGGCTGGCAAAACAGGGGAACTGTGGTGAATTCAGAAGTTTAGTCAAACAAGTCTGAAGTTTAATTCTCCCTGAATGGCTTTGACTGTGACATGCCATCACTCCCACCTGCAGACAGCATCCTGCCTGCTGCTGGGCACTGAGCCTGGCAGAGGGCTGGGAACCTGCACAGCTGCAGGCAGGTTTCCACTCAGCTGCTTAGGCTTAAAGGTAAGGTATGAGGTAAAAAGATAAATAAGCCCTCATCCAGGTCCTGTGAGACAAAATGGAAAGATGCCCAACAGCTCCTGTGAGCATCAGATTGAACTATTCATGAAAATTAATGGCATGCAGAGCTAATAGGCTGTTCCTTGGTCTCAGAATGATATTGTACCTTCTGGGAACATATTGCAGCCTGTTGGGAGACCAGTCTGCTGCATCTGAACTCCCTTGGGGCCAGACCCTGCTCTCTCTGCACCCAGCATGGTTAAACCCACAGAAAAGGACAGAAGCAGCACAGAATCTAAGTAGTTTTATGGAGTGTTTTTTAAAGCTCTTGTTTTCCCAGGTACAAGTTTATTGCCCAATCTCCTGATGCAGCAACAAATAAATTCTTCCCAGTGGGCTTCGGATTTTACCCTGGTCTTGCCAATGTTGCTTTTTCTAACTGCAAGCATCAGAGGTGGTTCTCCTAGCCAAGGAGTATAAGCCTGCCCCAGTTGCTGCCTGAGTCTTGTGATATTTTAGTGGCTCCAGCAGAGCAGGGGAGATGAACTTTGTGCGAACCTTTAGTTAACCTGAAACAATGTTTCTTTCCCATCAAATTAATTTCCTTTTTGTTTTAAGCAGGAAAAATTATTTTCTGGACCATAATATTTTGTCTTATTAGGATTGGAAGCCCCCTGGATAATGCTGGCATGCCCTGGAAACTTACTCCATGTCCTCAACCTACATGAGGCAAAGCTGACAAATTTCTCAGTAAGGCCCAGTAGCAATACTGGGAGATGTCCTATGGTCGCACTTATCTCCCTAGATGAAAACCCCACTGTTTGTGGTATTTTCTGCCCTTTCCAGCCCTGTGAGGTACTTCTTAATTTGCCATCTGAAATCCCTGAGACCTTCCTCTGTCTGTCTGTGTTGCTGCACTTACTTTAAGATGGCAGGATATCATAATCTGATCTGATTAAGAGCCATTTCATCCATTGTGATATCTTCTGCAGGATCTAGAGAAATGGAAACAGCTCAGCTATAGAAAGGAATTAGAAGTGGTTGAAGGTTTTCCATTAAGGCAGCCATCCCTCATGATCACACACATGCCCTTTACACCTAGGCTTTGTCTGGAAGGCAATGTACATTTGGCATTTTACCTACCAAGGATAAGCCTCATTGCCCTCTACTCTGGCTGTCTCTCTGCATTCCATCACTGCTCTTGATGCTTCTTGCCCTTTCCTGCCTCAGGGATTTTACAATCATTGTCCTCCCAGGTGAGAAGATATTGGCTGCCAGGACCCATCTACAATATAGTAGATGCAAATTTTTGTGACCATTGCAAAGGATCTCTTGGCTCCTTGTCGAGGATGTTTACTGTGTTTATCTCATGGAGTATTTGCTCTTTTGTGTCCTTGGTACTTACTTCATTGACAAGTGACTTTGTGACAAAGAGCCTCCAACCAAGGACAACTTGCTGATAAGAAGACTAAAGTGAACACGGTCTCTGAGGCCTGTTCATGCTGTCAGGGTTTGGACTTGCTCAAATGCTTCCTGTGTATTCCCAGTCCTGAGGTAAAGCTGTCTTCAGACCTCTGCTTATTCTTTGAGGCAGTGTAAGTTGAATTCATGCTGGTGGGGAGAACATGCCCCATTAGTATCCTAGGTACTCAGCTTTTTGGAATTGATGCTATGGAGAACAAATAAACTTATCAGGGCCATTTTCTAAAGAGAGATTTTTCCTTGCCAAATTAAAATGCCCCCTTTAAACTTCAAATGAAATGCTCCCCTGTACTCTTTTTAAGGTTCAGGATATTGGTAGTTGGTAAACCAAATCACATTGAAATCCAGTGCAGACCTGGCAAGGGGTTAAGGCCATATGAGGAGAGAAGCTGAAATGCAGATAGAATGAGAGTGGATGTTACCTTTTGTTGCAATGGTTTTGCCAGGAAAGCAATGCAAAGTGACCACAGATCTGTTGCCATACTGGGGGCAAAGAAAGTGTTATTCCAGTTTCAGAAAGGAAATTTTAATAATACATTGCAGCAGAGTGAGAATTTAGTTTAACAGAGTGTTAGCATAATTGTCCATGATTTGGTTTTATTTAAATACATTAAGCACCATTGTTGCTTTTCCATGTTACCGATTGACTTTGGTGCTAGGTTGCAGCAGTTTTCCTTAATTGCTTTAATCCTTGGCCCTAAGAAAATTGATACTTTAAATTTACACTTGTTAAGTACACTGCTAATGAAGAAAAGGCTTTAGCAATTTTTGGCGGGCCCAAACTATATGTTAAAAAAAAGAGAAAGCAAAGAGGAAAAAAAGAGAGAGGGAGAAGCTAATCACCAACCATTCTCTTAATGCTTATTTTAATCATCTTGCCTGCCCTTGCTGGCAGGCTGAGCCATTCAGCTGCAGAGGCAGGAGGCAGCGATCTCCTCAAATGGCACTGATGTTGAGAATTGGGCCCAGGAGGACAATTTGACTTGTCAGTTTATATAGACATAAAGCTTCATTGTTGTGCACAGACACAACTGGCTTTTTAAAAGCCTATTTCCCTCCTGATGATGTGAGAATCTGCTCCCCTCTCTCCTACTGCTCTCCAGCCCTCAAATTTATTAGATAACATTTGTAGCCCAGCTCAGTGTTTCTATGGGGGCAGGTGGGGTCCAGCAGTGCCACAGTGACCAAATGCCCAGCTCTAAACCACAGGTACCTGTCAGGGCTGGGGGGAGAAGAACTGTGACTGCACACCTAGTGATGTCTCCTCAGAGAGTTTTAACACACTGATATCCCTCATTAAATACTCTCTGTGGAATTAAGTGTGTGTTTTAAAACACACAGGATGCTCAGAAGAGAGGAGCTAACATTTCCTTGGGGGGCAGAAATGAAACATCTCCAAAATTCAATTAATTACAAGAAATGTATGATCTGTTTTCAAAAACAGCTCTTGCTGCTATTTTGCATATGCAGGAAACTTTTATCTTTCTGACAACTAAGAGCAGCAGCTAGCAAAGTGAGCTTACAACTTCTTTTGGCTGCCTGTGCCTCCCCGTGCTGCAGGGAGCCCCTGAAAGGGTTTCAAGTAGCACAGTGCAGCATTTTTCCCATTTCAGCTTTTGCATCCTGCAAATTGGAGAAAGTGACAACTGCTGCCCACACAGAGCAGTGGCATTTACTGCACCAAGGAAAAGAAAGCTTCAAAATCCTGCTTGGCTGAGTTTACAGCCTAATTATAGCTATCCAAGCACAGGTATTCAAAAAAAAACCAGGGAAACAGGGGAGTAAGACAGCCTTTGTCCCTCTTTGCCCAGATAGCTGCAGCATTGTGTACAAGGTTGTCAAAGAATCCCTTCCTGCATTTAATTGCAAAAATTGATCATAAGTTTGTGGTAAACATTAAAGCAAATCCAACTCTCTTTTGTCTATGTAAACTAACTTTTGTGTACTGGTATCTTGCTTCTAGGGATTGTAATCTCTGGAAGTGAGAAGGTATTGCAATAAATAGAGTTTTAATGGAAGGCTTGTGTTAGAATTTCTCTTTTCCTTGAATGGTGACTTTTTACTTTCTTTCTTGTAAGGAAAAAATCTGTTCTCACTCATTACCATGAGTGTCTTTGAAGGCGCAAATGCACACAACTGCCAGGTCCCATACAGCGTGGGCTCTATGCAGGGTTCTCTTCAGCTGAAGCATGATTGGGAGCAGTAATTGAGATTAGCTCCCTAGGAAACGGGCCTCTGCTCTCTGGCTTTTTTTCTCAGTAAAATAGTTGCATTTAATGCATTTATGAGTAGACTGTAAGTGCTAAGATGCTTTCTTCCCATGCCCCTGTCATTTGCATGGCAGGCTTACTGAAGAAATAACAATACATAAAGCTTCATAAACATTTAAGGCCTTCGGTGTCTGCTGCTATTGGCACTTTCAGATTTTCTATTTGAAGATAATTTCATTTCACACTTTTACATCTGAAGAGCCTGTTTTCGAAGACCTCAGAGTGTATTTTTTATGTATATAAATGAAGTTTCCTCCTGCCTCTGTGAGTACATTAACTATCAGTACTTGCAGGTTTGATGCACAGGTGAAGGGACCTTGTGAAGTTCTGGAGTGAGTCAGGGCAAAACTGCTGAGTGCAGATACATCCATGAATCCCTGAACAAGCAAAAGGTGGATTGATCTCCCATCTACAGCTACACGGAATAATACAATTTATGAAACCCTTGCTTCCCTGTGGGAAAGTGTGGTCCTAAGGCAGCTGGTAGATATTCCAGGATGTGCTCCCCACCTTTGAGCAACATTGAAAACTGGAATAACTCTCAAGAAGTTTGTTTCTATTTTTGGTTTCTTTGTTTGTTTTTCCTGAAAATAATTCTACTGGCATTTAAAAAGTCAGATTGTCACCTGGTAGCGTGCTGGCTTCATTCAGCCAAGGCCTGTGAGCAGCAGCAATTGCTGCTCCCTGAAGGTGAGCACCTCAGGTATTCTAACCTGAGGTGACATGTTCACCCAGCTGTAGAAAAGGGGGTCTATCTTCACTGGCATGGTGTCTCCTGGCAAATGCTTAGAGAAAAATATGAAGAAATATTAAATGTCCCAGCTTTTTGTCTCCTGAAAGGCAGATTCAGGGAGTCCTTTACCCTAAGTGGGTTCTCAGGTGGTTTTCTAAAATACCGTAAGCAAAACAGCTACTGACTTTCAGCAAGAGTCAGATGTCTATGGGTTGTTCTCAGGAACATTTGCAAAAGGGGAAATAACAGCAGAACAAGGACACTTCCCAGGTTAGATAAGGTGCTCCACTGACATCCTTTACTTTGCTTTTAAGAGTGATAAGCATAATGAAGCTGAGAACAATCTGGTGTTTTTCCACCTCTTTTAGCAACCTCTTGTCATTTTGAGCTGCTGATGTTTCTTCTCAGGTGCTACCTGGTGATCCGTTTTACATGTTTATTAATGTTGCTTCTTCCCAAGAAATAAATTTGCTGAGAGTAAAGAAAGTTGCTCATTAGGGCAATGTAATTAAAGGAAAAGTAGACATCATGCCAAGTTCCATTTTCCCTACAAAGCTCCACCTTGGAGATTGCCTGAAACTCAATTACTCATTGCTATGCTTATTAGGGAGAATAATATGCTGAAATGATCCCTACTTCTAATAACCTTGTTTTCTGCATGTGAATCATGTTAATACTTTTTGCTTTAGTGCCTTAATCACCATGTGTAAAATGGGTCTGTTTCTAGAGGGCCAATAGGGAAGGTGGGCCACGTGGTGGGTGTTCTCTGAATTGCCACTCTCCATGGAGAGTTTCTTGTTTCCTGCTGGTCCACAATAATTTGTGGCTTTGTTGCTGTTATTGTAGTTGTTTTCTTTAAATTACATGGAACAGCATTTATTAGCAGATTACATCTTGATAACCAGATTTCCTCTGGTGAAATGAAAATGTTCATCCTCTGTCTTGCTCTCTCCCTTTGGGGGAAGGAGAGTACAGTATCTTTCATATCTTGGTCTCTTCTTTGCTACCTTATGGCTTCACCAAGACAAATAATTTCTGCAACAGAAAGCTGACATTAACACTTGCTAAATAACCTTGTTCTGATAATCAGTCTGGTGCCCAATTTTCTTTGTTGATGAGCTACCCTGATACCTTCAAGTTGTCCTCCTAACGTGATGCCTTCAGCTTCTGTGAACAGGCTGTTCCTATGGCCCCAAAAATCCTGTGTACCCCTGCAGGTGTGTCAGAGGGAGCTGTAAATACCAGTATTCTGTCCAGGGCTTTGGAAGAGGCCTGAAGCTGTGAAGGAAACATGATGTTCCATCCAGCCCACAACATAATTATCCTCCTTAGCTTCATGCTCAAGCCTTCCCCTCTAAACGTGCAGGAAACCTTCATTAATGGGGTATCCCATCAGAACTGAAGGACAGAAGTCTTAATCCTGCTAGTAAGGACAGCCACAATTGCCATGGGAATGTGGGGAAATTGCCTGAGGTCCAAGCTCTGTGGTGACCAAGTTCATTTAAAATTCTGGTAAGTACCCCTGAAACTCTTTGTCAGAAATGCCACAAGCACTCATAGAATAGTTGTGTGCAAACTTCACTTTGATCAAAATCATGGATGGAAGAGCCTGAATGTTGAAAATATCTAAGGAGGAGAGAGGGAAGTAATTTGTTCCTAAGAAAAATAGCTTGACTGGCAAAGCTTCACTCCCAGAGTGGAAAAGAACTGGAGAAATGTAAGGCTGTTCTCTCTTTGGTGCATGTCTCCATCCCTGGAATTGTTCAAAGCCACATTGGATGAGGCTTGGAACAACGTCATCTAGTGGAAGATCACCCTGTCCATGACAGAGGACTTGGACTAGATGATTTTTAAGGTCCCCTTCCAACCCAAACCATTCTGTGATTCTATAATAGGAAGAGGAGATTAGTCCAGGAGATTAGTTCAAGTACTGCTAGTGCCTTATATATCATGCAAGACATGTATCCTCATTACCAACTGTGTCATTTGAGTACTAAGAAATCACTGTTCCTAAGAAATGCTGTGTGCTCATCTCAGAAAGAAATGCATGGTGTGCAGTTAACCATTCCTTCTCCTTCTTTCATGTCAGAATATTTCAGTCCTTTTATGCAGAGCGCAAGCAGGCATGATTGAAAAGGAAAGTCTTACCCTTTGATGTTTATTTGTTGCATTATCTGCTTTCCATGGCTCTATTATTCCAGAATCCTATTGAGCCATTCATTGGCAAGTGGAAATTTCCACTGCAGTCAGTAGGGTATTTCTGCCTCTAAATCACTTAATTTGGCCCCTGATACTTAACTTGGGCCCAAATTATCAAAAGTGTTGAGCATCAGCTTTCAGAAAACTTAGCACCTCCCACTGAGGACAGATTTTCAAACTGGTCTCCACAGAGCAGCTCCTGTTGTGACACTTTAAGGACAGATTTGCAAAAGAACTCAGCAGTTCCATTTCACCAAGGAGCTGAGTCCTTTCCAAAATCTGTCCGGCTTTGCTTGGTGCCAGACTGGAAGATAAGGACTTTTGAAAATGTGGCTTTTCGCAAGATCTCTGATTTGGGAAAATACTGAGTTCCAAACATTGGGAAGGACTTGAAACAAATGCTTGTAAAGAGAAAAACCTCAACGTTTCAAGATGTGCCAATTTCATTGACTGATAGAGGGGCTGGAAGAAAATTTTGGATCAGAACAGGTTTTCCCATAATTGCCCACTAGGAGGTTTCCTGCACATTCTCCTGCAGCAGCTGCCAGGCAGGATGCTGGGGCAGAGCACTGCTGTGCTGAGGCAGCACAGCAATTCCTGTGTTCTCAGAAATCCACTCACTTAGCAAAATGTGATTTTTAAGCAAAGTAGCACAAAGCAGCCATTATTCTTCTACCAATATTTCTGGGGAGTAAAATAGAAAAAAACCCCAACAAAACAAAACAAGGACAAAAAAAAAAAAAGGGGGGGGGAAAGATTGATTTGAACCTTATAAAAATGGAATTTTACTTTTGAAATTTTAGACTCAGGACTCCCCTTGCATGCACTACACTGCCTTGTTTTCCGGGGAGCTTTCCTGGTGTGGCTAGCAGGAAAAGTCTCCACAGAAAAGTTTGTGTAACCTTGGAACCTTCCGGGTTTCTAGGTGAGTGATGCAGAGAGGATATTTCAGTATCTAAAATCATGACTTTAGGCTTTAACCCTAGGCATCTCTTGAGCTCCCAGGGAGGTAGTTTTGTTAGACTTTCAGAAAACTGGAACTGCACATCTTGCGTGTGTGTTCTGGAAGGTGAGCATTTCCCTCTCCCATGGGAAGCCTCTTTGGGACCTGGCACAGCCCCGTGCAAAACAGACATTTCATTTTGGTCTCCTGTGCTCCACTAGCCTTTGCACATACAGTCTTCAGTCCTCTAAAACCCCTTGTGAACTTAGAATGGGCTTTTCCTTTGCTTATCCAGCCCCACTTTGACATAAATTTCTTTTTAAAATAGTGATATAGGTGTAAAAGAAGTAAAGCAAAGGAGGAGGCTCAGGCTTGCTAAAAGCCTTTACTGCTGTCACAGGACTGTGCAGCTTCTGCGATTATCCCTTGCCTTGTTCAGCAGTGTGTAATTTAATGATTGCATCCAGGGCATGCTATTAACTTTCTTTTCTACTTCTGCAACCCCAAAGCTCATTAATTCTTTTTACTATTCCCCACTTGACACGTGTGTATGTGTATGGGGAAGGCAGTGGCTAAAGAAGTGTTATGGATTTCATATCTTTGCTTCGTCTGCCACATTATAGCAAATGACAGTTGATTAGGTCTTTCTATAGATCATTACCAATTGTTTTCTACCTTGCAGATGCTGCTATTATGACAAATCTATCATATCCTAGGGATCCTATGCAACTTGTTATTTCTGTGTGATTTATTACACTCACAGCAGAAATGTTGTTAGCGAACATTGGGGAAGCAGTGAATATATTGAGAAATATCAATGTATCCTCATGTTCTGCCTTGCAGTGACAGTCAGTGATCCATCTCACTGACACTTACCTTGTTAACATTTTGATCAGATGGCAAATTTGTCATTTTTCCTGGTAACAAGTATAAGTTTGTACAAGAATTGCAGAAACATGGGGAAGATAAAGGGCCCCTCTCTTAGTTTTTTCCAATGTGATGTAATCAGTAATCTTTCTGGAAAATGAAATAATTACTCTGTGAAAAAGCTTATACACTAGAAAATGTGCCAGTGTTAGAAAGCTCAGATTTCTCTTCATTTGAGGATTGAATGAGTTCTCTTTGCAGACATTTCTGACACATTGATTAACACACCAAACCAACATGAAATGATAATATAAAACAAAGAGGTTTACAGTCAGATTTCCTCTCCTTGATTGTAGAGAGGAACACAAAGATCTTGCAAGTAAAAGGGAAGGCATTATCTCTGGGAACATGGAGTACAAAATACTACAAACACAACGTTGCAGACTTCTTCTAATCTTCACACTCAAAGCTTTTTCTCAGCTGGGCTGTAGGCTCCACAGCTCTCCCATTCCAAAGTGTGGGCATGAAAACTGTGCTCAAAACACAGGTGGGCTACACTGGGAGAAATTACAGCTCCTAATGAAAACAGTCATCTCAAAGAGCCAGTGACTCATTTGACAGCCCACAAACATGGGGAAGGGGGGCAAGAAAAAGAGTGGGATGTTGCCTTTGAAGGAATAGAGCTGTTTGCCATCTCTGTGCATGGCATTAATGAGGGCTTGTCCATTGAGGGAATGAACGTGGCAGTACTGACACAAAATCAAAGAATCATTTAGGTTGGAAAAGATTTCTAAGATCATTGAATCCAACCATGAACCCAGCACTAAACCACATCCCTGAGAGCCACCTCTGCATGTCTTTTACATACCTCCAGGGATGGTGACTCAACCAGTTCCCTGGGCAGACTGTTCAGTGTCTGACAACACTTTCAATGGAGAATTTTCTTTTATATCCGATCTAAATGAGCCTGGACAGAAGATGTGGATTTGACTTAAACTTCAGTTCAGGACCAAACCGGAATAAACCCTACACAAATAGCTCTTATTTCAGGACTTGCATGAAAGTTTCTTTCATTCCATTGTTTTTTTCAGTTTTATCCAGTGAAAACTTGGTTGCATTATTTCAAATGAAAATTGCCAAATGTAAGATTTTAGTCAATATGATGAAAAAACAAGGGGTCAAGCAGTACTTAATTTTAACCTGATAGATTGAAAAATACAGACTGGATAAATCTTGAGAGTACTTGGAGGAGAGTTTAATTGAAATTATACAGCTTTTCATTCTCATCTTCACTAAATGACTGATCCTCAGCTGGGTTTGGTTTTGTCTTGTTGCTGCTTTTCTAACTTTCTTTATAGTGTATTGTCAGGGTATAAATGCTGTGAACAATGGCTCAGATTGTATTCAGAGAGCACACACGGAAGCTAAACACTGCTTCAGCTGTGTAATTTTGGTCATAGCAGTATAGCTTGGAATTGCTTAATTCTTCTAATGTTATGCATAGCAGTGCAATAGCTCAGACATCAGAGGAGCGAGTGTTCTTAGTGTTCTGCAGCATTTTGAGAAAGCACAATGTCATCTTGTAGGAAGTCTAATTGTTATGATTAATATTTACCATCAGGAAGTCTTTGTGGAAGGGCACAAGTTGCATCTGCTCATTGAATTGAATGAGTTACTGATTTTTCATTTCCTTTTATTTTCAGCATCCCTCAGAATAGCAGAAAATGTACAAGTACATATTTTCTATAGTAGTATTTCTTGGACCAAAGGCTGTGCCTCTCACAGAGCCCCTCCTCAGGTGCCTGGCCCAGGGGAGCAGGTGGGCAGAACATATTTGCTGTTTGCTGAATTGTGAGTTGGGTGGGACCTTTAGCAGGAAGACATTGAAGTGCATCAGAGGTGCAGCTGCACCAAACTGCAGAGACCGAACAGATGCAGGAATGGGGATGATGAGGTGATGGGAGACAGGAGTGAGCTCTGGAAAGGGTTAAGGGCTGGCTTTATTTCTTGAAACCAACTCTGACAGGGCATCTCACAGATATATTGGACCTGATGGCACAATCTTTCTATTTAACACTGCAGCACCATAACTGCAACTTCCTGAAAACTCCAGTCACTTAGTAAGTGCTTCTTCTCACTGAAAACAAAGGGACTTAATTAAAAATGAAGAAAAATATGAAAATTCCAGCAAGTATTGCTGAAGACTTGGGCGAAATGTTTTTTGAGAGAAAAGCTAACAGTGAAACGGGTGCAAGAATACACAGTGAAGTTCAACAGAGCTGGTTGACAAGATATTGCTGCAATTTATCTTTAGGATCACACAGAAAGATGACAGATTTCACTAGGTCTTGGTGACATTCATATAAAAAAGTTTCCTAAATCACCAGCTGAAATTTCAGACAATTGTTTTTGTTAAAGGGATGTCAGAAAGTTTCACCTTCTGAAACTGGTGACTCATTTACTATTATCTTCATTGTACAGCTGAGATCCTTTCTTTAGGAATAGAGATGAAAAATTATCTTTGAATGTACTATATTGCTTCTGATTCCATAGAGGAGAAGGGAATTAATGTGGAGGATGGTGTTGGAGTAATTAGTTTCAGATGCAAAGGGCTGAAAGTAAATCCCAACAAGCAGCAAGAAAGGGATTTACCAGCAGAGCAGCTGGAGCATGTTACTTTATTTTTTTTAGAATATGCAATCAGTGTTGCTCATCAGTGTTTTGCTCCTTAATAGTTAGAGCAAAATTAAAAAAAAAAAAAAGAAAATAAGAAGAAGGAAAAGAGCAGATTATTTCTGGGAACTCATTTATGGCTGTATCAGGAGCTAATGTTGAACTCTGAAGGTGCCTAACAATTTTGGTGGAGATAGGATATGTGGGGTGTTAAGTGCCTGATGGGGAATGCAGACCACCAGCTCCTGCTCTGTGTTTGTGAGCACATGCTCACTCAGGCTGCTTGGAGTCCAATCCCATTCCTATTTAAATCAGTGTGAAGATCTATTAAGGTTACTTAGCATTAGGCAGGGCTCTTGAATTAAAAGATCTCCATTGAGTACATGTAACATAGCAGAACCCTCTTTCCTCTTCACCCAAGTGGCACAACTCCTACTCTTGGGCTGTTGGCATCTCTCTTTAGCTGTCATTGACACAGAAGAATTTCCTGAGGACTCTATTTTATCAGGTCATGGGGATCGTTGCTGGATCTTGGCAGAAGAGTGTTTTCTCAGACTGTGTTTTATGAGCTGGCAAATTGCAACTTGTGATTCTCTTAGGAGTTTTGTTTAGCCATTTAGGTTTTACCTGTTTCTAAAATAGAATTTTTCAGTCAGCCCAACCTGTTTGGGTTTACAAAGAACAAACATGTTTGTCCTCCAATTTGCATTAGGGAAAGCTTTCATTACTCTTACACTTCATTTCACTGCTGTGAAAACAAAACCCAAACCAAAATAAACCAGCACCAATGATGCAGCAAGAAAGAAGGTGTTGCTTAGTAAACATCTGTGGCTTTTGATGGCTTCGTATAACTGCTTGCTGGTGCCTGGAAAACCTGGCAACAGACTTAGAGTGAGCGCTCCATCCTGTGATGACCCAAAAAAGCAGCTGCACTGCCTGGCAGTTTTGATGTCCATAAAGCTGAGGCACAGCCCGTCTTGGGAAACAGAGATCAAAATCTCAGAGACTTAAGAGAACCAGTAAGGAGGCTCCTTACTGGGATCTCTGCATTTGCAGGGAGTTTTCTCTAGATTAAACACTGCTCTTGTAACAAATCCAGTTGGGTGCCTTTCGGTTTCTCAGTTCAGTTCCATGTCTGCAATGCTGGGGTTTCTCCTCACCCTCCCACCTTGAGGGTGTGTACAAGATTAAAGGGAGAAGGAGCAGGGTAGCCCTGCTGGCATTTCCGGGCAGCAAAGTGAGATCAGCCACAACACAGTTCTTTGACTTCAGCTCAGTTTGCTGGGGTCCCTGGCTGACAGAACTCCTTCTCTGCTTTTGCTAATCCAACATTCATTTCACAGTAAAGGCTGGTTTCATTTAATCATCAGTATTCTAGGACTTAAATTACCTCCTTTTTATTTTATTTGTTTTACCAAGAGTTGAAAGGTAAATATCCTTTCAGTATAAAGCTGTAAGTAGCATGATTTCTGTGATTTCTACTCCTTCACACATCCTCAGCCTTATTCAGAGACACCTGACAAGGAAGCAGCAGCAGGTGTTAAAAGAGTACATCTTGCTGACAGAGAGATAGTCCATCATCAAAACAATGTTTTTGTATGTGGGTTTTTATTTTTTGTTTCCGGCAACTCTGAACTCAGATGAGGTTATAGCCAGATACTGAGTTTTGCTCACTGCAAGCTCCACAGCCCACTTAGTACAGTTCACTGGCCCTTGCTAATGGACATGTTGTAGTGTCCTGTCTCTCATCTCCATGAGTTTAGGTTTTAATGGATCTGAGGTCACTTTGGCTGAGAAGTCCATACACTGACTTCTTGCTAATAGTGCTTAACATTTCTATGAAACTTAGTTGTGTTTCTTCATTTCTTTTTTACTGGAATATTACACTCATGGCACTGCTGAAATGAGGATGTAATGGATTCCCACCTTCACCTCCAATTTTCCAGTGCTGAGCAAATCTTCCATTCGGAGAGATGGACTTAGGTTGTTGTGGGTAGGAGAGACATAACTTAGACAGGATTCACAAAGAACCACAAAGGTTTTTTGGAACTTCTGTGGGGTTTATGTTTGCTTTTTTGCTTTGTTATGGGCTGGCAACTCGGTAGCATCAGCTGAGTGACTGCCCATGTCTGTGTGGTTTTATTTGACAGCAAATGCCAGATTGTCTTGTCAGGAAATCAAACCCACAGAATATGCTTTCATTGCCAAGAATTATGTAAAGTTCCTTTTGCTTTGAGGTTTAGTTTTTTTGTTTGTTTATCTTTGATTTTGGGGGATGCTTTTTTCAGTTTTTTTTCTGGATTTGGTTTTGGTGGGTTTTTTTCCTCTCAGGAGTTCTACTTCCATCTTTGCCTTGCCAGGATCTCTTGCTTTCATTTCTATCCTGGCAGAGCCAGCCTGACTTTGTTTTGGCAGAAATCTCACAGCACTTCTGTATTGCAGTTGTTATCAGAGTGTTTTAACAGCAGGTGGGGGACACTGGTGGATCTCAGGTGCCCAGTGCATAAACTGTGTCTATAGGTGCCACAGAGAACCTGCAGGTCCTTTCATGTAAACTTCCACTTGGTTTGGACACTAATTACAGCAGGGATGTGCTTAATGCAGAAATACATATTTTTTTCACATTTGAAATTATTTGATTTTCTTGAGAGTGTGTTTATTCTGCTAAGATTTTTTTAGCAATTTGGTGCTTGTTTCTTTGGTGTGGTGGCCCTTGGATGGCATTCTAGTGTGCTGCAAAGAGAAGTCAATCTTCTCTGCCACCGTTTTTCAAAATATTTACCACTAGGAGATAGTACCTAATTTTAAAAAGCCCTGAAGGCTTTGCATATCAGAGCATGTTGGATTCAAAGGATATGAAGTGTGTACATAGAAAATAAGGGGTTAAGTCAGAGATGTTCACTTTTGCTGCAATTACTGGGATGGCTGCCTGCATACCCAGTGAATACCCCCAGTTGGAAAGATTTTAAATATACTGGGCTGGATACATGGGGAAAGAAAAAAAGGGTTGCACTAAAGGGAGCATTTTGTCAGGATGATGGACTGAAAAATACAGCAGGTATTTTCTGTCTTTTAATGTACAAGGCTGTGCAATGCAGCTGGGCTCTCCCACCTGAGGGACGTGTGTGCCAGTTGGCAGCAGGCTCCCCTCTGGCTTGGCATGGCTGCCTTTCTGGGCCAGCCTTACTGAAGGAATGTGATTTGCCATGAAATATGTGTTGATGAGGCTTGGTTTTGTGCCACCAGGCAGATTAGTGAATTGCCTTGTCTGCCTCCCATTGCTTTATTCCAGCCAGCAACATCTAAACCTTTATGATTTTGCAGGTCTTCATTAAAAATAGCTGTTTCTATATCTGATTACTGAGCCCCATCTGGGGAGAAATGAGCCTTTCGTCTGTGTATTATGAGGCCATATCCGAGCATGTTGATTCCATAACAGAGTAAAACCAGGCAAACTTTCTGTTCAATTGCTTTTCCAGCTCATCTCCAAGTTCTCTATGAGGCCAGTCCTGTCCCCAGCACTTAATGTCTGGGGTTAGGGCATTTTTTTTGTTTGTTTTAATTGTTCTTTTACTGCTAAATGCAATTTTTGTAATTGCTTACATAACTCCATAGTTTTATTTTAAATTAATCTAATTTTGCAGTCATTCTACATATGTTGCTCCTAACATTTGCCTATTATTTGGATTAATTCCACTAATTTATCACCCCTGTTTAGATATGCATTTTTTTATAATCCTTACAACTGAATTAAAGCACACTTGTTGGGCTAAAGGCGAAGTTTGCTTCAGTAAATCAAGTGGATTTCTTTTCCCTCTCTGTTAGCACATATTTACTTGGACAGGTTTTTTTTTTTTCTCTGTGTGTTCTGGTAGCTGGCTGTAAATTAGAAAATACTCTAGTAAATAAATTCAAATTATGGACAGGCTAGGATTCTAGGATTCTAGGATTTTATTTTCCTTTTGGTCAAATTCTGAAATATTTCTCAAGATTCAAACACCTAATTAGCAGCCAACTTCTTTTACCTGAGGTTAGCTCTAAAGTTCGGTGGTGGCAATATGAAAGGAGCAGAACTCATGATTAGCTTGTATTTTTAGTTGGTGCCTGGCTATTCATCTCTTGAGTGTATTTTTAAATGGTTGGGTAGGCAGAACCTAAAAGCCAGTACAGCCTGTTCTCATGAGCAAGAGCTGTGCCATCAGGTGCTTTCTTTATGCACACAGCAAATGGAGACATTTAATGGTGGTGCTCATCTCTCATCTTCCCATTTTCCCCACTAGTGCATATTAAAGGCACCAAGCAAGTACATAATATGGAACTTATGGGCAAATTACTTTCTTAAAGGAAAATTTCCTTTGAAAATGGGATTCCACTGTGAACAGGCTGTACTTCCATAGGTACAAATACAGAACCAGAAATGCTGAAATCTTTCACTGCCTATATATTGAAGCTATCTTTAGGGACATGGAAGAAAGGCTTTTTTCTGTATGTGCATGAAAGGAACAGCAGTTTATTGTTTGACAGTCCTGGCCAAACTCTTTTTTGATGAATATGTGCATATATTTCTGCGATTTGGAATGTGAAAAACCCTTGTGGGATATCTCTTTGGGTACGATGTAGTGTTAAATATAACAGGTACCGTTTTCTCGACTGAAAACCTCCTCCATTGATGGTGGCACTGCAAACAACAGAAATGTGAGCCAAGGGTTTCTCAGATGTGCCATGGAGCTCAGCTTTGCCATTGACCGTGAGCAGGCATGGAGGATTCATACAGCTACAAAAGGATGCAGGCTGGAGTAGTAAAGGGCAACTCACATTTTGTCTAAAATTAGGAACAGTCAGGGGTTTTCTCCTCACTGAGTAGCTGATTAATTCAGTACATCTGAAAAGATCTTTTTAAACAGAAACAAAACAATTCCCTTAGATTCCACTATTAATTGCATGTAATGCACGGTGTATTTATTTTACTATAATGTTAACAATATTGAGATTGCATATAGTTATTTTTCTTCCAGCATGTGGCGCTTTGATGATTTCTCACAAATTGCAATTTTTAATCTTAAATTGAAAATGTGTCCAGAAATTTAACTAGGTCCAGACTTGCATTGTAGGAAATAAAGAAAAGGATTGCAGCTCTCATAAACCCTTATCCATGAGTAATTATCTTGTTATGTTAAAGTGGTTCTCCTGAATATTAAAATAATTAGGACCAACGATCTCAGCAATACTTTCCTCAGATGTTGTAATTGGCAGGGGGTGTTAACTAATTAAATGTATTTCTATTGCTGGCTGGCTAAAGAAAAGGATGAAGCACTTATAATTGCTGAGATTTAGCAAGAGTACTTGTTTACTACAGTATAAACAGGGAGATTATGGTGTTTGTGATGGGCTAATAGCTGGAGACAGGAATCAAAACACTTCCTGAGGGCATTTCTCATTGCTCAAGGGGAGCTGGAATAAGGGGCTTTGGCAGAGGGATGGGGCTCTCCCCGTGAGCTCAGCAGTGGCTGCTGCAGCAGTGGATCTTGCAGGATGGATCCCGAAGCACTGGGAATAGCTGTGGCTGGAGGGAAAAGGCACACGGTTCTCTGTAAGTCTGCAAGGGGTGAACTCATGACGGAAACAGGCTGGCAGGTCAGTCAAGGCATCCATCCACCCCTGAGCAGTGTCTGTGTACCAGTGCTGGGTTAAACACCTGCCCTGTGTGCTGTATCCCTGGGATCCTGTTCCTTCCCTGTGGCAGCAGACATTGGGTTGATCTGTGCTTCCTCCCCTCCTCTGCAAAGAGCCGCTTGCTGGTGTCTCAGAAAGCTGGTGGTTACTTGCTCTTATTTCAAAAGTGGCTCTTTCTCTCTCTCTCTTTTTCTTTTATTTTTTTTTTTTTTAAGTTCGTAGGAAAGACTTTAAAAAAAAATCGCTCTAAAACTGGCTATTGTCTAATCTCTGAAGTAATCAGTTTTGGATTCAGTCCCCTATAACAGTTTGACATTTCAGGGTCAGCAGAACAACTTTCTGGCAGATTGGAAAGCTATGTTTCTGGCCCCAGGGTAAATTAGAGTAAAATTGGGCCAAATGAAATGAGGTTTCAAAGCATCTCACTTCCATTTCACTGCAGTTGGAAAAGGCAGTGATGGCTGTTTTTAGGGAGCACAGATGCCAGAAACCTTGCCTCTTTCCATACTTCCCTGTCTCATTTCCCCACATGTGCTTCCTCTTCTTCTTTTGGAGTAATCCCAGGCGCCACCGTACTGGGCTGGAGTTACCCAGCACAGGCTGGATCAGCCACAGCTCCTGTCCAAAGCACCCCTAAGATGACAGGAGGGACTGTCCTCGTGGAGAGGAGGGACATGAAATCAGGGAGATGCATCCTCCACCTCCAGCATTTTCCTGCTTCCTCTCCTCCTCCTTCATCCTCCTTTCCTTCCTTTGCCCCTCCTCTGCCCTACCACTCCAGCTTTGTTCTCCTCTGTTTTTTTCCATTCTCCAGCCATTTCTTCTTGTTTTCCCTGCCATCCTTCAGTCCACACTCTCATGACAGCACAGAACAGCAGCAGTCTTTTCTCTAGCTGGGGAGGAGCTGGAGCCCATTAGCTGCCTCAGCCAAAATCTACCTCCCCTGCTCGCTCCTTATTTTTAGCCTCCTTATAAATGAAAATTCAGTTCACTAGAAAGAACATATGTTTGCAATCCCACAGCTGGTAGATACATGTGTACCAGGAGCGTGTGCCAAGCTTATATAGACACATGTCACTTTTATCCCAGAATCCCATTTGGTGCCTAGGAACATCTTCCTGCCATAATGCCATGGAGGTCATTACTACTCCCTGAAATCCTCCATGAAGGTTTTCCATTTTCATTTATACACAGTAATAAAATACACATCTCAGCATCAGGCTTAAGCTGAAATGTTTTAAGGATGCATTTCCGATGTGGATAGAACAGCTAGCACACAGCATGCAATTATGCTGGCTTCGTGGAGGGAAGGATTTATGCTTCAGCACTATTCATATCATAGTAACACCAACAGCATAGAGGGAATTTTTTTAAAAAATTAAGATTTAATTAATTTTTCCACTGTAGTGCTAATCTAGTCTTATTAATTTATTTTAAGTTTCTAATGTTGATAAGCCACCAGAAGTGTGAAGAGAAATGCCCTTTCTAATTTCATCATCTGTTCTTTATTTCTTTGAGAAAGCTGAAATCCTGGGAGGCTGCAGTGTGGGGTTGGCTGGCTGGGTTCAGACCAGGGACTGGTGTGTGATGGCTCTGGACAGAGCTGCCTGGGGTGAGTGCCTGGGCAAAACCCTGAGCCTGCTGTTCTTTGCTGATGCAGCTTTGAGCTCTTGTGCTTAAGTTTCTTTGCATCTAACAGGGCTCCAGCCTGCTCCTAAATGTGTGTGAGCACGAGCTGACCTAGTTAGTGCCTGTGCTTTTAGAGTCCAGCTCCACCTGCTGCAGGCAGGCCAGGGTGAACAATCCCCAGTGGAGGTCACAGCCCCTGAAGCATGGGCTGCACCCAGAGGAGGGACAGAGTACTGGGAGAGCTGATCCCTTCCTGTCTTCCATCTCCCCTAAATGTCAGAACCCTGTTCTAGCAGCCAGGAGAAAGCTGTTCTCTCCCTGTCATCTTCCGCCATCTGCTTCTCCTCTTCCTGAAAGGAATAATGCAATAATCCTCTGGAGCATCCTTGTAGGATGCATGAGGACTGGATGAATTGGAAAAGAAAGGGAGATGCTTCTGGTGGCTGCTTCCACACAGCCAATGGGTGTGACACCATCCTGCTGCTGCCCCGTGGCCAAAATGTGGGGTAAAAACAGGGTCAACCCAGTAACACGAGGTACATTGCCCCAGAGGGAATCCTGCCTCCTGAAAATTCCCGTCACACACCCCAGTCCTAGCAACAGAAGGCTTTAGACCTCTCCTGCCTTATCCCTGCATCATGGAGGAACAGCTGGCCTCATAACAAAACATAAATTCCTAGTGCAAACTGAATGAGAAGGAGAAAATTGATTCATTACAGGCAATCATGTTTTCCCCAAATTTTTCTGAGAGCCCCAGTTGCTTGAAGTGGAGGAGCCTGGCACAAGCATGGTCACTAGATTTTATACTCACTTCTAGTTTCTGGCCATTCCACACTGCAATAAGCACAACTGGAGCCCAGCAGGTTCAGGCTGCTTTTACATTGCTAGATTTACAGTTGCTGGCATACTGGAGATATGAAGAATTGAGAAGCAATTTCATATATTGCTGTTACCACTGCTGGCAGTTCCCTGCCCTTCAAGATACTTGTTTTGATAGTATGGAACCTCCCCTCTGAAGGATATATATTTAAAAAGCCCAGGATGCTGAAGGAATGCTGTAGCTCAGTGTGCTTGCCTAGGTTTAATATATATGTCATTATTTTCTGTTTGCTTTTCTAATTCATATTTGGGGCTTAATTGCAGCCTTAAATTTCTCTTTATTTTAGCAGAAATAGAAAAAAAAGGCACTCAGCCTGTCATAAGAAGGAAAACAGCTATGACCTGAGAAAACCTAAGTTTATGATATTAATCTTTCCCTCCTAACTTCCCCATCTTTGGGGTGAAAAGATGTAATTTGGTGCCTTGCAGGATGGGTGCTTTAAAAATGCAAAATTAAAAGATCTTAATTCACCAGCCTTAGACACCCCTCCATGTGTACCTGCCCCTCACAATGTGACAGTGCTGGGTGCTAAAACTGCCTGAAAAACAGTGTTTGGTGGGGAATGGCCACACAACAAACAGCTCTGGGCACCCCTCCATGGCTTTTGTACTGAGCATGTCCAGGGAGACCCAGCAGCTGCACTGCTGATAATGCATCTTCTGAAATTTAAGAATCAAAAAGTACATTTTATCACTGTGGTTCATAGTAGTGCCCTACATGTCAGCTTGTGGGACAAAAGAAATCTGTGAGAAATACTATATGGCAGGTCCCTAGACCAATGAATATTTTCCTGGTATAAAAACTCTTCATGATGAAATGGTCTCATCTCTGAGCAAAATCATTGTATTGCCCGGGCTGTTGTCAAAAACTTTTATGCATTTACTGCTTTTTCCACTAGATGATATTTACACTTCTCCATTCACCCCATTAATCTTCATTTTTGCAGGAAATTTTTTTGGGGTAAAATACATCCATTTTTTTTGAGAAAAGGTAAAGATCCAAGAATTGTACTCAAGGGAAGATATACAGGGTAGACTTAGTGACAACTTAATAGCCTGTAGTATATCAGATGTCTCCTGTGCTGCCATCTTCTTGGGGAAAATATTTCTCTACTGTGCATTAAACTATGCACATAGAAAGCTGTATAAACTCGCTCATTTTTTTTCTCTTTCAGGAATAAGCATTATTGGCACTGGCAGAATGTGTGTGGTGTACAGGAGCTGCACAGCTCCTCTGCTGCAGGAAATAGAATAAAACGTTCATTTCATTGCTCACACATTCATAACAAGCCTGTAGATTAACTGTCCTTTCACAGAATACTGTTTACTCATTTCACAGAAAATACATTATTTTGTTGATTTAGTTTCTATTTGGTGTGCTAAAGAAATCAAATTTCCATATAGAAAAGTATACACAAAGGATATGACCTTTTGAGTTTAGCAGAGAAAGTAACTGAGTGAATGTAATTAATATGCCATATAAATGCCAACAACAACATTAATGAACCATAAAATCAGGACAGTTAAAATTATATAGTCTGGAAATGAAAAAGTTAAGTTTCTGATAGCTTCATTAATTTGCTCACATAGTATTGCAGTGAAAGTAGCACAATCTCCTTATCTAAACCAGGAGAATATAAATGGAATGAGAAAATGTATTTTTGTTAGAAGGAAGCTGAATTTTGCTTAAGGCTTGACCAAACTCCTGAGCTCGCAGCCCTACTTATGCAGTCATTCTTCCAGTGCTTATACCTTTTAATTTTCCCTAAAACCTCCTGCATGGCTCAGATCCAAAGCCTATTCACACCTGTAGGTCTGTCAGCAGTAGTGTAGTAAAATACTTGCACTGTCATAGTTAGACCATTGCAATGTATCTTTTTCTAGACTAAATATTTTTCCTAAAGTTACTTTCTCATACACACAATTTCCCTGTCATGTTCACACTCCAATATCCTCCTATGGGTAAGGTCTTCACAGGGCATAAATGCTTCCTAAAGTTCAGACAGATAGCTTGTACCTGACTTTAACAAAGAGGTCTCCAGGGGAAAAGGCCTGGGTTGGTTTTGTTTGGCTTTTTTTTGTGGTTCTATAATGCCAAAATAACAGCCAAATTAGTACCTCAACTTTCCAGCAAGGGGTATATAGTGGGGCAGGGGTCAGCCAGGTAAAATGGGATCCCCACTGTAAGTTCTTGGGGATGTTACTCAAGATCTGAGACTTCAGTGGAAGTCACTCTGCCACCTCTGTGCTGGGAGCTGGCAAATGCTTCCCATCACTGCAAGGGTGTGCCGTGGCTGTCACCCTGACTAAGGCATCTGTCCAACTATTCTAAACCTTGGATGTGTTATTAGAGGTGAAAGAAACAGTGGAGAAAAGAGGCAAAGCTTTAGCTTAAAATAAGAGGGGATCTATTCTTCCCACTGTGTGTGCCCAGGTCCAATTAATAATGAAATGTAAATGATAGTTATGTGTTCACATCAAAGGCAGAGCACAGCCTTTCATCTCACTTAAATCTTATTCAAATATTTAATGGAAGTAGTTGTCTACGAAAAAAAATATTAAGAAATTCCTTTGTAGAGCATTTCAAACTTTGCTGCCCCTGGGGAGCAGCTCCTAGAATCAAGGATGCTAACAAATTGTATTTAAGTGGGTCTGTCCCTGTTTTCCACCAGCCTTGACTGCATTGGATCCTAAAAAACTGTGAAACGTTATTGGCATTGCAATAGATAATCCAACCAAAATCAAATAAAAAATCCCTGACAAGGCCTATGTTATGAAAATAATCATAAATCTTATGCTGTGGTAGCTGTGTGTACCAGCATTAAGCATTCTGCTCAGGCCTGTGTCAACATAAAAAAAATTGATTGAAAAGTTGTCATCTGAAGTTCTGCCATCTACTCTGCATCAATTGTCTTGTGTGCACGGTCCTGCCAAGCACAGCCACTGCCCCTTGCTTTGGTCACAGCCACAGGTGTGGAACTCCCCTGGTGAGGCAAAGAGGGATAAGTGTTGCCCTGATTTTTGTAAAACTTTCTAAGCCTTCTGATATTTACATATTTGTGAAGAACTTTCTCAAACACTTTCTGTAAACACCTCAGTGGTTTTGCATTCCTCCATAGAGGAGGAGAAAAATTGATGGACTGTGTGTCTGTCCAGTGTCTTTGGAGAGGTGGCACTGCCACCATCCAATCCACTGTCACTTTTGGAAAACTATAAATACTGGAGTCAGAAAAAATAAACGCCTTTTCTCCTCTCTTCTGATCACCTGAGCTGCGGTGTGTGTCTGTGTTCTTTCGTGTCCTATAGCAACAGGATAAGCCCAGACCCCAGCCCTCATTAGCTGGCATTAGAGCCAGCCTCATGTCTGGTGGCTTTCAGACTCCCTGCAAAGGCTGCGGTGGCCCCCGAACCTGGGGAATGCTCTCTGGGAGTGCAGTGGTTTCTGCTGTGGGGCTGCTCCTGGTGGGAGTGGAACCCCAGGGAATGGAGGTGAGAACGTGCAGCCCAGCTGGGCTGAGGCTCCATCTCTGAAGGGCTCCACATTGCTTTTCCCTGGTACTCCAGCCTTGGGGCTCAGGGAGAGCTCTCTTCATGGGCAGCAGGACTCCAGGGCTGCAGGAAGGGGCTTGAAAGCAGCTCCTGCAGAAGGAACTGCCTGCTCCTCACAGCCCTGACAACACCCACACAATTTCTGCTTCTCCAGCTCCACCTTGCCTTGCACGATCCCCAGCCCAAGAGAAACTCCTGAGACATGGCACAAATATTGATTTCAGTGGGAAAGTTTGTGTTTTGGTTGCTGTCTGGAGCCCTCCCTACCATGGGTGACTGCTGTGTGTACAAAGCTGGAGCAAACAGCTTTTGCTGGAGATGCAGAGACACAGCCTGCCGGGAAATGCTTCCTTGGATATTAATGGGATAATTAATCTGAAAATGTTGCTGGTGTGGATAATGTCTGTAACAGAATGTAGTGTCCAGAGCAGCAGTTTGGTACTTTGGCATTAATTTATCCATGGCATATGGATCCCTGCCATTTGCAAACCATGACTGCTTTAATCTTTGACTTCCTCAAAAAGACCTTGAAAGTAGAGGACAGTAATATATTTTAGAACTTTAGAAATCAGAAAATTTTTTTATACATAGATGTGCGCCATACAAGTGCCTATAAATAGATATTAAAACGTGCAATTTATAGCCTATCATTTCATGGCCTTTCAAGGCTAGAAATAAAGCCATATTTTACTGTGAAAATGAGATTTGTAGTTTTCCATGGCTTAAAGCTCCTGCTACTAACCCTGATGGGCTGCAAGTTGTTGGAAAAGATAAGATATCTGTCACAGCTCCCGAACATATATATATATATATAATATCTATGGCTGTATATAAATTAGGGGAAAATGATGAAGTTTCTACCTGTAAATGAGCAAGTTTAGAGATTGTAAGATAACTTGGTGGTGCCTGAGGGAAGTACTCCCAGTGAGAGTAATTTTTTTTCCTCAGTAGCGGTAACAAAGGCAATTAATCCACTCTCCCCAGCAAATTAAGTCAACGGCATAGTAACCTCCTAATAGTGCTCCAAGGTAAAATGAGCTCTCTTCATGCACTTATGAAATAAGTTTGGAGGTGCAGCCAATCCTGTGGCAGTGGGTCAAGGATCCTGCCTGGAGGATCTGTCTCTGAGGCTGGCTCACTCCCTGGCACACGGTGTCGGATGCGCTCACTCCAAGCTTCCTGGGGGAAGGAAGAGCTGGCACAACTGCAAAGCAAAAGATTAATTAACAAAAAGAGGGAGCAAGGGGCTCAGTTTCATCCTTAGACATGTTTCTCATTTATTTGTCCCTGAGTGTTTCATGGGTCTCTGTGATTTGTTAGATTTGTGTTAATGCATGCAAATCTGTGCCAGGTGGGTTCATTCCCTCCTCTGTCCCAGAGACCTCACTTGTCCTGATGGCAAGGAAAGGGGTGCTGGGACATGTCACTTGAATTAGATGCCTAAAATCAGACTTGCTGTCCTCAAACCTCCTCCTCTTCCTGATTTTTACGTGGATGTCTCCAGAATCTTTAGACCCAGTTTTCCTTAAAAAAGACTGGGATTTGAAAGAATGTGTGAACAGGATATAGCTGAGCTGCTAAAAATTTAAGTAACTAATTTAAATAATTTATTCAATATATATAAAAATAAAATGCCCAGTAACAGTATTCCCCTATTAAATATTAAATGTTTATTAAAACAATTTTGAGATGTAAATTATAATCAGTCATAGGTATGTGCCTAACCCTGAATTTTAATCTTGGCTGTTCCATCCATCCAAATTAATCTTTAAAATGTATGATTTCTTCATAATCTAAATCTAGTAAGAACTTTTAATCAGAAATGTTTTAAAATATAACTGCTCTGTCCCAAACCAGGATTGCAAATAAGATTCTGTCTTTAGCTGAAGTGTAGTTTCTGGCCAGAGCATTTATTTTGGTGAGATGATAGTTGCACAAGTGCTAAGTTTACTATAACCTTGTGAAGCATAATAGTTTTTGAAAAAAATATTCTTACTAATTAAAAAAGTCCAGTGGAAATAATAATTTGAACTGTAGAAGAACTGAGAATTACTGTGCCATAATTGAGATACACAACAAAGATGGAAATTACAGAAGAAACCAGAGACATTTTTGATATATTGAAATTCAGCATCCATTATAATCCACTTTTCCTTTTCTTCCCAGAATTCAGTTTTCTATGAACAGAACTTCCTCTTGGGCATATGGCATTTATTATATTTGGGCTCAGTACAGCATTGTATTTAGGGACATTTCAGTGAAATCCATTAAACCAGACAGCATCAGGAGAATCTGCATGACTTCTCTGGGAAGGCAGACTGAACAGGTTAAGGTCCTCTGGCTGGAAAAGAGAAAAATAAAGAAATGGACCTCTAAAAATCCCAGGACAATATGGAGACGGTGAGTAGGAGATGGTTATCCACTGTTCCTCCAAAGAAAGGGCAGGACAGGACGTGTGGTGAAATTCTGAAGCAGTATATTTGATACAAATTATAGAATTAGGTGATGAATTATTGAGCTGTGAAGGGTGGGAACAGTTCTGGAAACGTGCTGGATCTCCTGGATCTGCAAGGGGGAGTGGTGGATGGCTGTGCCTCCCATGGTGGTGAGGGCTCACATCTGTCATCCTGAGCAGCTTTGGCACAGTGCTGGGGATGGCCATGCTTGGGCCTCACTCTCCCTGCAGCTTTGGAGAGCCCCCCCAAATTACAGACTGATTCCAAAATGCTCCTTTAGGATTGTTCTGTGGCAGAGACTTTGTGACTGGCCTTGGGGGGAAGTCCCTGACCCTTGGATAAAGAGTGCTCTCAGGGAAGCAAAGGGTTAAATCTGGGGACAAAAGCCACAAAAACCACTTTTTTTGTTAATAACCTTCATTAAGCCTGGGAGAATAAGCAAAGCATCCTCCCAAGGGAACTTTTCAGTCACACATTTGTCAGCACTGGCAAGGACATTCACTGGTTTTTTCAAGAATCTGTCTGCAATT
The DNA here is from genome assembly GCA_013400315.1 of Bombycilla garrulus. Classification (NCBI taxonomy): domain Eukaryota; kingdom Metazoa; phylum Chordata; class Aves; order Passeriformes; family Bombycillidae; genus Bombycilla; species Bombycilla garrulus. The sequence goes on along the minus strand of VXBU01006789.1, from coordinate 179,162 downwards.
GAGTTTTTCCCAGGTCTAGGTTTCCCCTGCCAGGCTGGGGAAGTGCCACACAGCCAGTGCCACATGAGGGACCTGCTCATGTACAACAGAGGTGCCACGTGTTTGTGCTCTGAGGGGATCAAAGTGCCCTGATCTGCAAGGGATGTGCAAGGGAAGGGTTTTAATTGAGACATTAAATTAAAAACTTTGCAAATTACAGGCACATTTTCAATTTCTGACCTCTTAGGTTAGGGTACTTGCTCTGAGACTGCCTCATTAACTGCAATAACTCAGCCTCTAGGATCTCTGTGCTGTATGATGAGGCAGATATCCTATCTTTTCTGTAATTTGGAAGGATAGGTACTTTTTATTCTCTGAGGGCTGAGGTCCTCTAGTGTTAGACTGCATCTGAATTTTACTGTAATCTGGGAGCTCAGCAAAGTCACACGACTCTGTTCACTGTATGACTGGTATCTCGTGGCTTCAGAATGTTTATTCATTAAACTGGACATTATAAACAAAGGGGGATGCTGGGAAAGATTTGTTGTTTGGAAACTTCCTAGCAAAATCTTCAAATTTAAACGTTTGTCTCTAGATGGTGAAGGCTGGCAGCTTTCTCTCATTTGGATGCTAATGGTTGCTCTTCCTCTTTCATAACTTGCCTGGAAGTCCTGACAGCTTTGTGTTAACAGTTACTGTTACATTTTTTTCTCTGAAGTAGGACTTCTTCTGTCAAAAAGAATTTAGTTTAGAAAACTTCATCCTCATACTCTATGAGTGCAGCTCATTTCCTCACTTCCAGATGTATTTCTGTGTGTACACATACATATTCTTCAACAGAGACACACAGTTGGTTATTGAGGGGTGTGGGGGTTGTTTCTATAATTTTTACATCTTGGGAAGAAAGGCACTAAAGAGATGAAATATACCTTTAAACTGGCAGAGCAGTATCAAGAAACTTTCCATAGTTATGTCTTTTCAAAACTTGTGGGAAAAAAGGTACTGAAAGCAGAGGATGAAAAATTAATCTCTGAAAGTGCAGCTGTACCAGTAGTGGGTGAAGCAGGGCTGGGAGACAAACACTCTTACAGTTAACCAAGAAGGACTTGAAGGACTTTCTTTGTACTGCAGAACACAACTCACAAGTTCACAGAAATGTCTTAGATGTACAAAGTAAAAAAAAAAAAAAAAAGAAGGGTGTCAAAGACTTGCAGCACTGACTGCAAAGAGGAAAATAGAAAATGGACTTGAGGCTCCCAGAGCCACAATCCCACTTGGAGGGGGAAGCAGGAAGGACCTGGTCCAGCTGAGTCAAATGAAAATGCGAAATGAATCCAGAGGTGTTCTGTCATCCTCAGGTGTCCCCAGAGCTCAGTGGTCCCTTTGGGTGCCATGTCACCATCCTGCAGAGTGTGGCTGGAGCTCCCAAGATGTGACACTGCAGTGACCCACAGTCAGTGCCTCTGTGCTCATAGTTTTTAGCCCCATGCTCCGAAGAGCAGGCCTGCTCTCAGCTTTCCTCATTGAACCATTCCTGGGTTCTTCCAAAGCACAACATTTGTGCATTTGCATTTAAATTAATGCCCTGTCCACCCTCAAATAAAACTCACAGCTGAATAAGGACTCATTAGAAAGAGGGGATTTGTAAATAACAGAAGGTCCACTGCAAGCAGCCAAGGCATCTCTTGTTGGTCAGAAAGCAAAGAGGGAGCACGGGATTGTTGGGTTAACTGTGCTTGTGAAGGCAAAGGAAGCAACTTTCAAAACACTGTTCCATTTCTTAGCTCAGTGCCTTTTTTTCCATCACCATTATTTCCCCTGTGCTGTTGAACCTGGGGTCCTTCTGATACAGCTGCATTGTTTTGCCCCAGACTATTTCCTCACACCCAGTTTCATGGCAGTAAATCTTTATTCTCTCAGAGTGTGTTTCACAGTGAAAGTCAGGTCCAAACATGTCCAAAAACTGTTAACAGTAAAATTCTCATTTTGTTCTAATATTTTTGTTCTTTCCTATTTGTTGCCTGTAAGAGAAAATAACCACAAAATATCAAGTATGCATGGTGAATGGGGTACCTAAACTCCCGCCCCAAAAAAACCCCAAATTTTCACTTGATACTAAGAGTTGAAAATGCAAATAATAAATTTAAATGTTCTAATCAACGTATTTTTACTTTGCAGATATTCTAAAGACTAATTAAGATCTGAATTTAGCTGAGCAACTGTCTTGGTTTTGAAAGACAGGTGCCTGCCAAGGAAGGCAGGAGTTTCTCTTGGAATAGAAAATGTAAACCCTCTCCCTCCAAATTATTAAAAGGGGCTCTCAGGCAAAAAAAATGAGGATAGGAATAACAGTTCTTTAATATGTATAAACAAAACAAACTAAAACAAACAAACAACAAAAAACCCCACAAACTACAACCTAATAGGAAAATTAGAAAATGCAGTATTAAACAAAGAAACAAACCCTGACAGTTAGAATACAACCTGACACGCTATCAGTCAGGGTGTTGGCAGCAGTCCAGTTGGAATGGTGGCTCCAGTAGTGCTCCTGGAGTGATAGATGGTTCTGCTGAGGCAGAGATCCTGTAGAAGGGCAGAGTTTTCTTCCAATGGTCCAGTGGTGATGTAGAAGGGTCTGGTCCTTCCTCTGGGAAATCCAGCGGGAGAGAAGGCTGCTCCTCTGGGAATCCAGTAGAAGGCAGATGCCTGTTCTGTCCAAATGCCCAGATTATATCCCGGTGGGAATGCTTGGCTCCTCCCCCTGGGCAGAGCTTCTCACAATGGGCTGATGTCATTCACTGAGTCATGTGGTGGGTCCTCACAATGGGCTGATATCATTCTATGAGTCATGGGGTGGGTCCACACAATGGCCCATTAAACACAAATGGCTCCCGGAGGGAGTTATCTATGACTCATAAGGCAAGGTGTTAACGGCCCATTAACAGGAGATGGTCCGGGAGAGGAGGTAAGGAAAACACTGCCCCTCCTAATTTTAACAGTTCATGAAGATGGAGATAGAATACAGACCTTCTGGAATATGTTACATTGTAACCTAGGACAGCAACTTAATAAATTATTAACACCTCTGTTTAGATGCATAATTTATGTATAAATGGAAAAGGTAATTTTGTAATGCAGTTTCAATTTTAAGTGCAGGCTCTGTGTTTATGCTTTGTTGCTATCCATTTAAAAAGAAGCTTTGATAACCATAATTAATCCATGGCCCTGCATTAAAGCTTTTCTACAATCTCATGTTTTTGCAAACATTCAAGAAAAGGTACAAATCTTGAGAGAGACAGAGAATCACACAAGGTGCAATACAAGTTTACCATCCCAGAGAGACAGATTAGGATTTATAAACTTTACAGCTGCCAGGATAAGAATGAAAGAAATTAATATTAAATGTAAGAAGGCAATGCCAAAACAGAATGGAAGGTGTAAAGTCTGCAACATATAAATCAAGTTTTTCTCTTGGTGGATAAATTCTGTTGCAAGAACACTCAAATGCTGGATGTTCCGACAATCTTTGCTGCAATATTGTTTGTAAATAGGTGATGGGTAGCATGATGGAAATGGTGTTAGACCAAGCTGTGACTCCAGTAGGAGGAGAGGAAGGAAAGCTCTGAGAGAAAAAAAAAAATCCAGTTTGAATGAAAAGCACAATGAAAGCACTGATAGCAGAAGCAGTGTTTGGAGGACATGTTGATTGACAAATGAATTCCTGACATTTTTGAGGAGTTTCAGGATGCTCAGCAGCTGAGCACTGCTGAAAATGTGTATTGGCAATTCTTTGCCATGTGGCAGACCTGTGAGGAGAGCTGCAGTGTCTGATGGAACGAGGTATCATCCCCTGCATGCAGAGCTGTGCCTGGAGCCTCGCACTGGGGAACCACCATTACGGCAACTGAAGATGAGTTTAGGGCTAGAGAAAGACTCAGATTTGGGATTTGGGAGTATGGGATCCCATAGGGGTGGAATTTGGGTTACTTAGAGCTGCAGCACTGGCCCAAGGCTTTTGGCTCAAAAAGTCAGAGTTTAGCCAGCAGCTGGATTCAAAGCTAGGCCTAAAGTCATGCTGAGGTTTGCAGAAACTATGGCAAGTTCCTGTGCAGGTTTAGGAGAATGAAATAAAATAGATTATAGGCACATTCGTTCTGGAAAGTGGCAAGATCTGAGAGAGAAATGAATGGTGAAACTGAGCCTGGTGTGAAGGGCAGTGGAGCTGCCTTGCCTGCAGACCTGCAGGAGGATGAGTGCTAAAATGGGTATAGATTTTTAAAGATAAATCTCAGAAGAAAATGCAGTGAGAGACTCAGTTTTAAGAACTGCTGCAGCTGACTTGCCAGCTGATGCACTGCTCCTCATGCAATGTCTGCAGGAGCATCAGAGTGCAGGAAGAAAACAGAAAAATCTCAAGATGGAAGGACACAAGAAGCTTTAAATATTGTGTGTAAACATTTGTACAAACCCCAGATATCTGATGAGCCTTGGGAAGGCTCTGAGGAGATCTTCTAGCAGCCTTTCAATACCTAAAGGGGCCACAAGACAGCTGAAGATGGACTTCTTACAAGGGCTTGGAGTGATAGGACAAGAGAGAATGGCCTTAAACTGCAAGAGGAATTCAGTTAGATAATAAGGAAGAAATTATTTACTGTGAGGGTGATGAGACACTGGAACAGGTTTCCCAGAGAAGCTGTGGATGTTCCATCCCTGGAAGTGTTCAAGGCCAGGTTGGATGGGCTCTGAGTAACCTTGTATGGTGGAGGGTGTCCCTGCCCGTGGCAGAGGGCTTGACTGGATGATCTCTTAAGGTCAATAATAAGATGAAGCAAAAACTTAAAAAAATAAATATGGAGTGTGAAATGAGGCGGATTTTCATTAGACAATGCCCATTTTGCCTCAGAGATGGGAGAGTGCTTAAGTATTTCCTAGTGCCTGATGTTCTGGGCAGTGTCTGTGTGCTCTGCAGTGCCGTGGGCTCCTGGCAGGGACACTGCTGGGAATGCTGCAGTTCAGCTGAATAGGGACAGTGCTGGGACTTTCTGTGCCTGCAGAAGTGTGGAAATGCACTTTACCTGCACCTGCAGCAAATTCTGAAAGCTTACAGTAAAGTTTGGGGTGATCTCCTCTGTAAATCAGATTATACCCACAGCACTGTATCCTTAAGGAGACACTCTTGTTCCTGTGATGAAAACACAAGGGAGATTATTCCTTCTGATGCAGGCTTGCTATTTAGAAGAGCAGCTAAATATGGTATTTTTTTAATCCCCTTTCTAAAAAAAGCAGACCTTTTTTTTTTTTTTTTGTTTTCTGCTGTGGTATTGTTATATCAAAGAGATTATCTTGAACAACACAGAATTACTTTGAATAGATCTGCCCCAATCCTGCTGCAGTTTGGGGATTCAGATTGTGAAAATTGCTTAGAAAATACAGGATTTTGGGGAGTGCTTGTTAATTGAACATCTGCAAGGACTGGGCATTCTGCCTTGCAGGCTGAAAATCAGCAAAGCCACACTACCATACAGGGAGATTTAAAATGTTTAATTATTTCATAACTTTGTCAATAAGGGCCATCAAACCATGCTAAGGATCAATTCCAATTTTGAACTAAAATGTACTTGCTGCAAAAAGATTTATTCTAATATGAATATCATATTTTATTGAAAATAATATTTTTTACAAATGGAGTTTTGAATAAATATCTTTTAAAATAGAAGCTGTTATTTTTCCCATTGATGAACTGCATATTTAAATGTTCATTCTCTAATATTTTTTCTGGTGTTCTTGAATAATCTATTGCAACAAATCTTATATAGGTACTTGACTCGTTCTTTAATCTTATTTTTAGGAATTTAAGTGAGGGACTGAATCTCCATAAATGCCTATTACCCAGAAATTTTGTTGCCTGAAAGAACTCACAATTGCCTACGGAGATTTCCAGGAGAAAAATTGCAAAAAAATTTGCAGAGCACTTTTACAGGGGATTTTCTGGAGTTTACGAGTGACGTCCTATGGTCCAACTTGTTATTGGGAAGTTAAAATCAAGAGGGCATTTCCCCATTCTCTGTTAGTCAAAAAAGGGAAAGTAACTCCATATTTATTCTCTTTCCCTTTAAACAGGGCTGTGCATAGCCCTGTGTAATGGAATTCCAGTGTCAGGTGCTAATGGATGAAAATGCTCTGTTTGACCTCCTGTAATGTACTCAAGAAAGCAAAATGAAATAGCCTAAAAACATGAAAATAAAAATGGGCAGAGTAACACTTGAGATTAAATTGATGGCTGTAAAATAAAATTATTTTTCCTATGCCTTTTCTGACATCCCTCCAATCTGAAATACACAGGCTGGGGTTTTTTTTGTTTTTTTTT
>VXBU01006789.1:101156-172800 GCA_013400315.1 Bombycilla garrulus | reverse complement strand
TTTTTTTTTTTTTTTTGGCTTCATGGTGTGCTGCCCGAATTGCTGCTGGTTGCAGAGTTATACACTGATAGAAATAATGTTTAAAGATGCACTCTAGGAAACTTAATCACCTTCTCCTGATCTTTTGGGTATTTCCATTATTGTCTTCACTTTGGAGTTGATATGGATACTGAGTCTGTTAGTTGTTAATTGGGAGGAGAAGGGAGAGGTCTTATTTCAAGTTTTTCCAGGAATGTGTTTTCAACCAATGTCAGGAAATGTGTTTTCAACCAATGTCAGGCAAGCTTCCATCTTGCACTAATGAAGCATTTTCCCTTAATTATTTTGCATCAATTGTATCAGAAAGTAGCTAGTCCTTCATTACACTTATTCAGTAGTAACAATAAAAGAGGAGATGAATGCATTAGCTGCATTACTCTGTGAAATAAGAAAACACATTTCCTTTCTCAGAGAGATTCCACCCAAGCATCCTGCACATGCTGTGGTTTAAATAAGCAGGCTGCCCATCCCAGTCCACCTCACTGAATCAGAAAATGGATTTCAAGCAAATAAAATGCCACTTGTTCTAGCTAGTCTTGAGAGCTACAGTTTTATTTAGCTGTAAATTTACTGAAGAAAGATTCCTTTAATATTTTATGACTCTAGTGGATTAAACCTTGTATAAATCAACAAATTAGCAGTCACACTATATTTGCGTTCAGAAGAGTGCTGGAGAAGGTGAAGGCAAGATTACTCCTTCCTGGCAGGCTGACCAAAGTGGAAAGCTAAATTGAATGGCTTCGGCATGCTTAGAGCAATGCAAAAATGAAGTGAGGATGATAAATAATACACACTGGCTGCAGCTAAAGCAGGTGCAAAGTAGCAGGATTTTAATTCTTCTTTGAAGTTTTCTTCCCTTTGGAGTGGATCAAAGGCATCTCAGTTTTGGGGGCTTCTTTGGAAGCTCAAAAATGACATGGTGACTTCTATGCAATTTTTTCTACCCTGATATATGTACACCTCTAGTCGAATTTTCAACAACGTTGCTTGCAACAGCTGGCCAAAAAATAATTCAGTCTCCTTAAAATATTCAGAGGCGCTACGCCTTCTCATAATTCTGTAACTGTTTGTTTGTTTGTTTGTTTGTTTATATAAATAATTTAAATCAGAAAAGAAATGCAGATAGATGAAAACAGGTGCTCCAAGTGTGGAGTGGGCTTTGGGAACTGGTTTGAAACAGAAGCAAATGATCCTTGGCATCTTGTGAGAATGTTGAATGGTTTTATTGTACTTTCCACCCATCAGTTTGGTTTCCTTCCTTGTAAGTAGCAAAGTGCTGCAGTGGCGGAGGGGATGGCTCTGTGTCCAGAAAGAGAGGAGCAAAAATGCCCTCCAGTGAGATGCTGCTGTCATATTCCATGGTTGGTTACAAACATGGTGTGAACCTGCACATCTGAGCCTGTCACCAATTCATTTTTTTGAGATCCAAAATCAGAATGGCACCTTTGGGAGAAAGAACCTGAGAAAGAGGTGTGCCTACAACACATGAAAACATTTGAAATACTTAAAAAATTCAAGCCTTAAGGCAACTGGTTTTCTGAAAACAGAGTATCCTACAGTTGGTAGTTTGGAAAATTAATGCAAAAACACCATCTGCTAAACTTCAGATGTATGAATACTATTTGGTCTATAGAAAGTACAGACTGTACAGGAAACTATAGATCCCCCATCTGCCTCAAAATTATCTTTTAAGAATTTCTCTCACTGAATCAAGTACTACATTAGTAGCATAACATTATACAGAGCACAGCTTCCCAGTTGCTGTTAGAGGTGCAGCAACCAGAGATGCTCTTCTGTCATCCTTCAGCCACCAGAGCACAGAAACACGCTCCTGCCTTTCTGCAGGTTTATTTTCTGTGCAGCCAAGAAAACATGGTGTAAATCTCAAGTATAAGCCCTTGTCTGCCAAAATCATGGGTTTGGAAGTGCTGTCAGATATTCATGGGGGGGAGACCACACCTTGCAGACAGTGAGCTTCCTTCATGTCCTCTGCCTCCTAATTAATAATTAGATAATATCCAGATGGTGAACCAGCAGGAAGTCTAGTTTTTGTTCCTGTACTTCATAAAGTTCTTGTCCCTGAGTGCACTGGGGCTGATTTCTGTTCTAAACCTTCATCCCTAAGACAAATATTCCAACTCCAACTTGTGCCAGTGGAATTTAAGACTAGCTGAGTGAGGTGCCTCCTTGAGCACAATGTGCCTCTTTCAAAATCCAGAACTTTTTTATATGTAAATCCCTCCATATTTCTAGACACTTTTACTGACCTTCTTGTGGGTAGCCATCAAATATCTAAAATCATATTCTGAAAAGGAGAAATATGCCATTTGTACTTCATTGTAACAGACTGCAAATGATTAAAAACAGTTAGTCTAAAATAAGCAAAAAATAAGTTACGGAAGTATGCCCCAACAAGAATTCTCTGTGTGTATCTGTGTGGATTCACAGATAAGCAGATATTTAACTTGTTTAATTTAGGAGAATACTATTTTATTGTTTTAAAGTATGTAGGGTTAAAAATGTTAAGTATTTATTTCTGTTGCTGCATTTCTCCTGGAATAAAATCTGTGCAGAAATAAAAGAATCAGATTTTCACCATAACTTCAGATTAATTCTAGTTTTGACTCTCCAAGAAGTTGAATGTTGGCTTGGCCTACTCTTCAATGCCAGCATAAACCCACAACTCTGGCTTTCCAGCCTTTTGGGCCAGCATCCATTTGTCAGTGCCCATAATTTCTTAGGGACAGCATTCAGACTCATCAAGGAGCACTAAATTTAAAATACCCAAAGGGTATTATGTCTCTGTGGGACAGATCAGGTTTCCAGCAAGAGCTGCACAGGCTGTCAGTAATCTGTGAACCTTAACTCAAGAAATGGTGACACACAACATCAGTCATTCCCTGTAAGATTCACAGCCCCTTTTGCAGATCAAACTGGCTGCACTCCATACAGAGTTCCATTTATAAATTAAAGGTTAATATATTAGTGTTAGCAGTGATATATCTGTTCATCAGGAAGCCAGTTGTTATACAGACCCACAGCTTCAAAAAATAATTATCACCATCAGCTCTAAGGCTTTCTTTTGTTGTATTTAGGGCCATGTCTAAGGCATCATATTCATGTCTCTACATGTAATAACTATTAACCATTTCTAGGCTTTTGTGAGTAACTTAGAAAAGCAGCCTGATGCAGGAAATTCAGGGTGGGAGAAGAGTTTGGCGAAGTACCAACATATGCTCAACCTGTTTTTTTATGCTGTTCTTGGGACCACTCACTCATGGGGACAGGTCCTGGGCTGGAGGGATTTGTGGTTCAGACCATTCCCCGGTGGGCTTGCCCAAATTCAGTGTAGCTGGTAAGAGGTTAGTCTTCCTATGGCATACAGATATAAACTAAGTAATTTCATTTTGATTCTTTGGTTCCGGTACCCTCCAACCATCTGAAAACATCAAAAGTCTGTTTGTTATCCCAGCCATTCGCTAGCTGCTGTCCATTTTTAACTAATCCTAAAAGGGAGCTGGTACATATTTTCATAGAAATAGTTCCAAAAGTTACATGTTTAAAATTTTGCACATTGTATTCTCTGTGCCCGAATTCAAGGTGTGTGGGTCCCAGATGCCACAATGGCACATTTCTCCCCACAGTCATTCTAGGATAGAGCCAGGTTTTGTGAAAGCAGATCACATCTTCAGTATGTCTGCACAACTTTGCATGTAACCAGGGTCCCCTGAGATTCCGCCTCACCCCAGGCACCCCAGCTCCTGGGTGAGAGCCTGGGACCTGCAGCACTCCTGTCTCTCTGAAGGGACACAGGTGCTCATTCCAGCCATCCCCTGTCTTGCCAAATGTAAGGTGCATGAACCCAGACCTCTTTGGAAAATTGAGATCTACGGCTTCAGTTACAGCAAAGTGAGTGGAAAGAGTCCAGGATGAACTAATTTTACCTCCCAGATATCTTTGTCTCTCCTGCTGCACACCTGAGGCGTTTGTGTCTCCCTAATGGAACACTAATCAGGACTCTGAGCCATCCATCCCATAAACAGGAGATAAAAGACCTGAGGTACTGCACCACAAGAAAGCATTAAAAAGTGAGTCAGGTTGATGCTTCCACTTAAACAGAAACTGTGAGAAATTAAATGTGTTGTGAAATGCATATAAGCCTAGGGACTGGGATGCTCAAAGACAATTAGGAACTAAACATTTCATTAATGAATAATGATTAATTATAATTACTAATTAAAATTCTGGATTATGGTGTTAGTTTTGAGCATTAACAGGAGTAATGACATTACCATTTTTAATGAAATTCCAATAAAGAAAATTATAATACAAGTTAAAAAATTAGGTACAAGCAACAGCAAGATTAGGAGTTATTGTTAAGCTCAGAGGCACAGAATTTTCCCAGCTGGTGAACTTAAGTAAATTTAATGCACTGTAATTTAATTATTAATCACAGTTTTCCTTCACAATGGGACTTGATACTAGGTTTTTATTTTACGAGAGCAAAAATCAGAATTTGAATACCTGCTCTGTCATGGGTGATGACATTCTGCTATGGACTACAAACAAAAAATATTTTGCAGACTTCTGTATGACATTTGGATTTAGATGCATTACAGTATGATCTAAATATTATTTATTTAATGATTACTGGATTAGAAATTAAGTAGTCCCTATAGGTTTTTTTAATACAAATATAATGCAGCCTTTGTGAAGAGCATACTCAATACAATTTTGTATATATATGAAATACCTTTGAATAATTCAGAGAGGCATATTAGTAAATGTCAAATTCCCACAAGAAGAACGATTTTGACCTACATTAATAAAACTATTTAGGATTCATTAATTGTAGACAGATCTCTTAAACTATTTGCTATTACTCACCTTTTCATGCATAATGCAACGTGTTGGCTTAAATACAATTCCTAATTTACATACTGTTGGATCTGTTGCTCTTCTTGCTATGCACTATTTGACTTCTCTTAACCTGCCTGCCTTATAGGTCCTCTCAGTAATTTGCCATCCTGTGAAGGTCTCAGATATCAAGGTCAATTAGAAGTCATGCCACAGTTTGTTGAAGCCTAGCAATGGATGAAATTTCATTTTTCCTGAATTTTCTGGGAGAATAAGGAAGGATTTAATGAAACAATTCTGATGAGAGACCTGACTCATCTTTCCCTTGATGGTGAGGAAGACAGATTCCACAAAAGGAAATTTCATTCTTTTGGATGTGCATATTAGGATTATAAACCAATTTGAAGAGATTTGCCAACACTCAGTAAATACATTCGTAAATCTTCAAGCTGAGATATGGAATCCACATACATGCTAAATGTATGTAGGTTCAGAGAAAATTTCCCTTGAGAAATAAATAGCTTTTTATTGTTACTGATATTTATAATGAGGTCTTTGTGCTCCAAAGAGATATTATAACCCAGCAATTGGCACAGAACGTGCCTGAGTATGTACAAGTAGATATATAAATGGCTCTGTAGGGAATGTGTAAATCCAGTCCACCAAAGGGTTGATGTGGTGGCACCTCAGGAATATTAAAATCTGTTCATTAAATTAGTCATTACCTCTCTGGGCAGTTTGGGGCAGACTGGGCCAGCAGAGATGAGCCTTTCTCTAGATGAAGTTGGATATGAAGCTGCCATGGGACAGGCAGTGTTGAGAGTTGCTACCCTAAATTAATGGTGATGTGAAAGCCCCAGGTATACTGTGAAAGACAGGTTTTTGAGGAATGATGCTTCCTTCTTGTGCTTGGAAAGTAATTAAATCTTCCTGAGAGCAATGGGCTTTCAATCACAGCCATGTGTGTTTGTGTTGGAGACTTAGAGAGAAGTCTTGTCTCAAGAGATGACAACCAACCTCAATTTCACCACTACTGCTTTTTGCTTTTTTAATCTTTTCTTCTTTTTTGTGTTTGTGTTGTGGGTAAAATTCAAATCAACAGACTAATTGTTGTTGTGATTTCAGCAGGTAATTAATTTGAGGAAAGCTTAGCACATTGCCAGCTTTTCCTCCTGATGCTGCTGCTGGCACTGGAGTGTTTTGCTGTTTTGAAGAGACCCAGAAATTGAGCATATCTGTTACTGTAATAAAATTACCCCAACTGTTAAGTTACATAAAATAGCAGAGGCAGCAAAGGAAGCCCAGTTTTGCAAACTAGGCTCCTAGGTTTTGTAATTAGTCTGCAGCAAAGATGAAGTTTGACAGTCTTGCTCTTATATTGCTCTCTGGGGTACAAGAGCATGTGTAGCTTTCCGAGAAGAGCTGAAAATCAACTAGTACCTGGAATACTAATCTGTTATCTGTACCCTTCTGAATGAGAAAAATGTGCCTTCTGGCAGACTGGGAAATGCACTGGTTTCATGCCTCTCCTTTGCTTAGAGGCTGTGTACAGTGGTTACCACGGAGAACCCAATACCTGGGGGAGTTTCTCCTTACACTACCGTGTTTCCATGAAAAAAAACTGCCCACAGGCATAAATACTAATATTTGTAACATTAAATATCAGCTCATTTGTGTTCTTCTTCTGTCTCAAGAGTCCTGGTAAGGCTGCAGACATTAGGGGTAACCTTCCAGGCAGAAGGAGATCTTTGCCTTAGAAAAATAGCAAATAACTATGACATCCTATTTTCCCCACTGAGCTGAAACAATCCATCAAAAATTGCAGTAGGGTGGTGTGTGCACACATATTTGACAGGGTAAATAAATACAAAAGGATCTTATTAGTTCTTAGAATGTAAAACTTACAATATGTGATAATTGCAAAAACTTCAAATTGGATATAATTATAATCTTCAAAGCATGTTGAACAGGGTAGTGTTTGATCATGTTGTTGACCTTTTCACTCTACTTTCAGGAGAAATCCTTAGAAACGAGGTGTTGTAAAATTCATCAGAGAGCAATTAATTTGCGCAATTAGAGGGATATAATCTGAATTAATGCCTATGTACATACCAGAACATAAATGGACTTTAATGTGGCTGCATAAGCTCCAAGTGCTAATGAGAATTCATTGAATGACAACTAAGAGAATACATGAATAGGACCTTGCTCATGCGAGACAGGCTCGGTGGTAGTCCAGGCGTAAGTGGAGAACCAGTACAAATTGTCATTGACTATTTGAAACTTTTTATCTGATATGAAAAGGCAAAGCAATCTATTTTCTTAAGCCCAAGTTCTTGTCAAAAGAAATAAACCTTTAATATTTGTTTAAAAATAGGAATTTTCTGTCTTGTTTTACATTTTCCAAAGAGTAGGATGTCCTATTTTTCTTTGGCCTGTGTGAATTGAGTCCACCACCGTCCTCACTTTAAAACAGGGTAAGAAAGAGCTACTTAAGCCTACTGCTGCTGGCCCCGTGTCTTTGTCTCACGATATCATTAACAGATAGCAAAGAGCACACCAAAACTAGAACACTGCATCATTCATGTAACTCTGTTCACTTTAGAGACTCAAATCCAACCTGCAGGCACCATCTCTCATTGCACTGTTGCTCTTAGGTATAAATTTTGCTTTTCAATTAAAGGACAGGAAGAAGGATATGAGATAAAAATTGCATAAAGCTATAAATAAGAAGTAGAGGCTCTCATGAATCTGTTTTTCTTTTGTATCTCTCTGGGAAAATGTTTTCTATTACTGGTAACTGGATCAAAGGCACAGATTGGATGGGGCTTTTTCTCACACATGTAGCCCAGAAGCACAATTAAAAAAAATATGTATTAGTTTTAATTCAAACTTGATGCTCCCAGATTTTTAAAAAATTAATTACTCTTTATTATCAGATATTCCTTTCATATTATATTTCCAGATATTTTTTCAACCCACCACTCCACTTATTTTTAATTTTACTTCATTAGCTCTTAGTTTTCTGTAAAGTGTGATCATTGCCCGACATTGGGTACAAATCTTTGATATCAGCCTGGTGTGGTTTCAGACTCATCAGCTGCAGTGAGTGTTCATTGGAACTGCCCCTCTGCCAGCATCTGATGCTCTTCTTGTTCCCATTCTGTATTTTCTAAATTACTGAAGCACAGCTCCAATAAATAAGCCTACCTTAAAATCTGTGCCAGTCAAAATATTTTTCACAGTTTTATGTGGAGGCATGCATTGTTTTTATGCAGCTGTCTCTTTCTGAACTAATTTTATTGCCATATGTCAAGCTTTAAAGACCATCTCATGTGAAGCTTTGCCAATGCTTTAATGGGCTTAAAGTGCTAAGTATTCTTATTTATTTCTCTGTATTTACTTATAGGCACTGTAACGACAAGCAAATATATGATCAGTGGTACAGAAAGCAGTTTATTCAGGCTGAACATACTGCACATGAGCACATGCACACTGAGTGTAAGGAAATCCGCAAGCAGGTGTAGCCCGTGTCTCCACCTCCATTCTGCAGGTTCGCGTCTCCTGTGGGGAGGAGGAGTTGGTGGGCCCCCATACCTGCTCCCAGCTCTCACTGTGAACTGGGAGCCAGGCCTGATGCCCAGCTCTCAGCCCACAAAACCCCACAGAGCTGATTTGGCCTGATAGGGGCAGGGGTGGGTGATGAAAGCCAAGGGCAATCGGCCTCAGTTGGGGAGCACCAGCCCCAGGCACAGCCACAGCTGCAGTGAAGCAGGGGATAAGCTGCTTTGCTGCCTCACAACAGCAGACCTGGTGCCAGAGGGTCACATTTTCACTCAGGCTGAGTAATCCAGTTTGTGCTGGAGGCAGGTGATCCCTGCGAGGTCACAGCTGCATCCTGAGGCAGCTGTTCAACTCCTTTGGCAGATTTCAGTTTTGCTGCTGCTCTCCTGCTGTAGAGGGGCTGTTTCACTCAGCTGTGGTTGGATAAGTGGTTTCTCTCCTTCCTTCAGCAGCTGAAGACTGGATCTGAAAATCTCTGCTCCAAGTGCAGGTGATTCCTGTCGCTCTTGCCCTCAGCCTCACACCCAGGATTCAGTTGGCATTTGAAGGGGTACTGTCCTGGGGGAAGTTGTAATGTTGTAAATGGGCATTTCAAATGAGAACGAATGCAGGAGTGAAAATAAAGTTGTTGAGACATTTTAACTGAAAGAGGGAAAGGGAGACTGCCGGAGACTTCCCTGTCCTGGGTTCTCCAGCAGTATACAAAAAGTCCTTTTCTCATCAACTGTCTGAGACGAAGAAGCACTCTGGAGTCCTTAGTTCGTGTTCTCAAGGCAGTTTATTAGTTCCTTATCAAAAGTAGATTTCTCTGCCCTGCCGAGGTTGACACAGCAAAACTTTCTGAGACACACTGCCCTGCACACTCTCTGCCTGCAAGGGAGATCGAGTCACATTGTCTGCACACACTGTCCTGCACACTGTGTCCTGCAAGGGAGATCGAGGCACACTGTCCGCACTGCCTGTCTACTCTGTCCGCTCTGCCCCCACCCCAGGTCAGCTCTATTCTTTTATACTCTCAGCTACGTATCCAATGTTTACCATTAATTTCCAATCCGTGACCCTTACATTACATTGTCCACCTCTCTGAAAAACCAGTCCAAAAGTGCCAACATCACCAAGAAGATGGAGGTTAGGAAGAAGAGATAACATGCCACGTGTAAGAATTCTCCATCTTGACTCCCAGACCCCCTGTCCAGAATCTCAAAACCCCTGGACATGGGTCCAAATCTTTCCCTTTTCATCTATAATTATTGCTATTCTACTCTTTAAACTCTGGTGACTTGCAATTCTTCTTATAAGTTAGTAATTTGTCTCACGGATTAAAATCAAAGCCACAGGCATTCTCAGTATCAATCCAGGTTCTCCAACACCTCTGGCAAGGCTGAAAAGCCTCCTGACCAGGGCCTGAATCATTCTGAGATGCCACAGGAACCCCCTGGGTTCCAACAGGAGACTTCAGTTTGATAAAGCTGTTCAGTTTGTAAAAAGCTTCAGTCTGTAAAAAGCTGTTCTGTGCATCTCTTGGAAACCTGAAGCTCACAGTCATGCTGCAGAGGTGTCTCTAATAAGCTGAGTGACCCCAGGGAGCCAGATTGAGATATGTGTGCAGTCGTATTCATCTGTGGATATGGAGCCCCTGTCCCCTGGGGAAAGGCACTGTACTGACCTCAGCCTAATGGCTGAGGGCAACTGCATACATAGGGTGTCATTTGATGTCTGGGCCAGGGAAATAAAAATGTCTAAAGGGTTTGATAGGCAGAAAACATGGTCAGAACTCTGGTTAAAAAGCAGCTGGTTCTATCTGCCAGGTAGCAAGATTTAAAGCTTTGCTGTAGGTTGGCCAGCACACTTGTGCAGGAAGCAGCCACAGAGACCTGCTGAGACTCTCCTGGGATGATTTCACCTGTAACTCTCCATGCCAGAGTCAAAGGTTTCTCTGCTTGTTTCTTTTTTTCTTGTACCTTTAGTATTGGTGTCCATTTTCTCCTCACCCTTAAACAACCTCCAACATTTTCATCGCATGTCTAACTTAATGAGAAACTTCAGATGTGCCTGGAGCTGTATCCAGGGCTGTGCTCAGATGTTGAAACCACTGCCTGAAAATTGGCTTCCTATGTAATAACCCAGAGCTCAGTGTATGAAGTGTACTGTGTTGTAGATGTTCTCTCAGTGCAATTTCTTTGAAGAAATAAATTACCGCTGTGTTTTGTGTTGGGAGAAAGAGTGTTTTGTTGTTATAAGTGACCCATAAAGATAACAGTTTCAGAATTTGGCACTTTACCTTCATGGATCTTTTTCAATAGATTTAAATGATGAAAAAGGATTTATTATAAAGGTCTCTGGATTACTTATCTAAATTATGAGTGAGGTGGATTTTAGTCTTCAAAGGATAAGCTTTCTGCTTGCTGTGTGCTCAGACAAAGTATTTTCCAACAACGTGGTCTTCAGTGTTTGCCCATTTTTGCACTGTAATGAGATGTATGTCTCTACAAAACTGCATTAAAGGACTTTTTAATGCAGTCGGGAGCCACAGCTAACAGGCCTTCTATCAGTGTAAGTGCCATAGCTCAAACTGATAAAGAGCTAAATTCCTAACAAGCTCTAAGTTACAGCATGGAAATAGAAAGTAGACTTTCTCCATACACGTTTTAAGTACCTCATTAGTTCTCAATATGTCTACATGAGCTGAAAGTAATTGATCTCATTACTCTGTATGTAAATGTGGCAAATTTCTTAAATTTTGCAACTTCAATTAACTGGTTTGTTAAAATATATGACTCTTCAATTAATTGTAGGGGTGAGAGCGTGAAAGGGAATATATGCATGTTAGGGTCTAGAGGACAGGGATTCTGAGTCTCAGCCAAACCTCAGCTATGGAAATTCTGGATTTTGAAAAAGCCACCCTCCGTGGAACGCAGTGCACAGTGAGGGCTGTTTGCTGCCGGGGTGGGAGAGCAGTTGTGCCCTGCTGTTCCAGGTAACGGGCTGGGTTGTGACATTTCCCCTGAGGCTGGAGATTGTTCTCTCTGATATACAGATATTCTTCACACTATGGGTTCTTTTTCTTCTGAAACTTGTCTGAAAAAGTGGCTTTGAGGACTGGGAGAACCTGTACCTTCCTGCAGCAGGTAGCAGCAGGTAGCCAGGTCCATGCTTAAACTGGCTTCGGTGGATCTTTGCAATGCACCTGTGGCCCAGGTGTGAAAGTGTTACCTCAGGTGCATGGGGGTTGTGTATTGAACAGCCCTTGTGCATACTCTCTGCTCAGGGGATTTCATTCTCTGCATTTCAGTGCTAAGAGCAGGCTGGATTTCCCAAGCCTTCTGAACACAAGATGGTTCCCTATAAATGCCTGCAAAAAGGCTACAATGTCCTTAAACAATCACAGCAAATTCCTCTCCATCCTCTGCATCTCTGCAGTGCAGCAGTTTCTGCTCCCCCAGGGCTGAGGTATTTCCTGTCCCTTCCAGAAGAGCCCAGCAAGAGGTGCAGGTTGGCCCAGGGTTTGTGAAAGGAGTTGTGAGATGCTTGTTCATATGCACTCCTAGCCTCAAGCAGAGACCTTGCAGGCAAAGTGACTTCTATGGATGCCATCCCATGAGGTGACTCTGGGCTGTGAACCCACATCTGGAAAGCTGGGGGTACCTAGGAAAAGGTCCAGCCAGACAAAAGAAGTGGGCTAGAACAAAGCAAAATGGTTTAAAGGAAAAACATATGGGAGTGCAGTATCTGAGATATTGAAATAAATGTGATAAGACTGGGAAGTCCATGGTGGAACCTGCTTAATACACTTTTGTAGAATATCTGTAACTAAAATTGTAGTCGCTGTGACCAAGTACGGTGATTTCCAATAATCCTTGCGGCTTTATTTGTTATGTGATGCTAGCTGATAAAAAAATGAGCCTTAAGGATGGAACAACTGACATGGGGTTTTTATTTTCACCTTCATAAGTTCTTGAGCTTGCCTAGACCTCACATGTTACTGTCTAAGGTTGCCCTTAGGCAAAGCTCTCCTTGTTTGCAGTGAAAGCTTTGCCATGCTCAGAATTATGAGATTTGGTTCTGTGGTTATTTCTTCCTCCTATGCTCCTGACAAACTGTTTCCCCCTCCTTAGAGCTTGTGACTTCTAAGAATTTTTTGAACAAAGTGATTTGTTCACTTAGTTGCACTACATAAACCATACCTATAAATGTTTGCAGCATGCCTTGCTACTTCTTCAGTAATAAAAGAACATGTTCTTGTTCTATTAATTTTACCTTTCAGAGGGCAGAGGGTTATTTGTTTTGTGAGTGGTTTTATGTGTGACTTTACCCATAAACCAGATGTTAACACAAGACTCCACATGTTTGTGATCACTAGACAATATTAAAAGCTATCACTCAATCACCATTTGGGAACAAGAACACTGGGGGTTCTGCTACCTGCAAAGCAGTAAAATTATTGTCTGACACATTTACAGTCCCAGAATTGTCAATCTGCTTTTACATAGAATAAGGTGTGTTGATGCAATAATGTCTTGCTGAGCTGCTCATATATAACATTTGCAATAGATAATTTAATTTAAATACAGAGAGCACAGTTGTAGGTCTTATAAGTAAGAGAATGAGATAATGTTCAGACAGGTAATTCTGTAAATAATTGTGTCATTCTGAATTAATTCTATATTTTTTTTTACCTGTTTTCTGTTAACCTTTGCCATTTTTGCCAAAGAGATTATAAAAGGCTGGTTATTTGCAAACACATGAGAACTATATTTCTATTTTATTTAACCATTCTTTTTAACACGGAAACAGTATCAACATATTTTCCAGTTTCCAGAGGGTTTTGAAAAGAATTATAGGAAACCATAAAACTCCTGAAAGGACTTTACCTTGGCTGAAGACTTTATATATAAAGAGATCTATTTTCTGATAAGATTCTCTGGAATGAAAGGACATTTTGTAATTTTAGCAAACATGAATACCAAAACTAGGGAAGGCTGATTGAGACCTGGAGCCTGATACAAACCTCATTATAGACTACAAAAAGTTTCCTGGAACTTTTATGGCCTTTGGATCTGGTCCTTTAATATATCTGGTAAGGTAATGGTTGAAATAGCTTCAGTGTTCTGGCCAGTTCTCTGATTGTCACAATGCTGTCACAATTTCTGTGGAAGGGCTTTAACTCTCTGGCAAGTCATTTCAGGGTGGGGGGAGACTGTCCCAGTGTTACGAGCAATTACAATGCAATATTACACCTCCTACCCGTGTCTGTGCCAGCCAAACATCGATAACGGGAAGCAAAGTCTGGTCATCTCTACTGATTGCACAGTGACAAATAACTCCTGCACAATGGCCTGTTCTCCTGGCAGTAAGTCAGTGCTCAGATTACACTGCTTGCACAAAGGAGACGTGGTCTCGTTAGAAATGCCCGGTGAAGGTGCCCGGCCTGGGGGCTGTGCTGGCTCTGTGGTTGCAGTGCTCTCGTGGTGTTCTCCCCCTCACCCTTGACCGGGGGAAGGTGAGGAAGGTGTGGGTGGGACATGACTTTTTCATCACTTTGTAAGGCGTGTGCATGTGTTACTCTGCTGTCCAAAACTGGTGCTGGTGATACCTTTTATAATCAAATCTGGCGTGTCAGGAAAATGGACTCTTCTAACCCAAGACCAGTGACAGTGTTCATAGGTGAATAGAACTCCAAAAGCAATAGTTTCAGCTGCATGTGTACAGTACTTGGATATTAAATACAGTGATTTCATGAGAAATTAATGAGTTTGTTCATTTAGGAGCAGAGCTGGAAATCTACTGAGTTCAGCAGGAAGGTAAACTTGCTTCAGTACTCTTCTGTCAGGTCAGGGCTTCCCTTTTCTCCATGAACACCCTGAGAAATGCCTGCATGAGTTCAAAGCAAAATTTGTCTCTGGTTCTGTGGGTTTTAATTCCAGGCACAGGCTACACATCTGCTTTTGGCCACATTAGCTATATCATAATTAATGCTTTCTCACCACCAGGAGTTAAGGACTGTGACCAGGTCAACTTTGCCTCTGCTCCTGGGCTTCCTCCAGCCATACAAGGTGCACAGCACTTCCTGCACCCTCCCTTTGCCAAAATCTTGCCTGCAGTGCTGTGCTTGGTTTTGTGGCATTTTATTTCCAAGCACTGTGGCTGCTGCCCTTCAACCCCAACAGCCCTCTAAGGCTCATACAGAGCCTTAGAGGGTTGTTGAGGTTGAAGGGCAGCACTGAAATCGAAATAGGAAGATTTCATCCAGCTGAAAATGTGCACAGACCTTCAATAAGCAGGTAGCCACAGAAATGAGGAACGTGGGATAACCTGAGACAAACCAAAGGGATAATTGTGAAAAGCTCAGAAAAACAGGGCAGATAACTGATACAATAACTTTCTCAGTTATTTGCCCTGTGTATTACCCAGGTTTCTATTTTTATTTTTTTTTTTTAATTACTATTTTTTGTGGCTTGGTTGCCGGGTGAGTTTAATGCCTTCCAGCAAGAAAGGCACTTGACAAGGAGGTAGATTGCATTGCAGGTCGAGGCTCTGGACGGCTGCCATGCAAAGTGGTTTAGACAGAGAGGCTCCCAGTAAGTGCTACAGTAGTTGAAAATTGGCAGATCTTCTATGTGTGGATGCCAAATAGCCAATTCCCACTTCACAATGTTGAATAATGAGCATTGTTTCTAAATTCTTTCAAGAATAAATTCCATTAAGATGCTTGGAATGTAAATACTTTCTCTTAGAGAAAGTAATGATTTTAATTTGTTTTAATTCTATTATTAAGTCTGTTAATAAAAATGCCTATTTAAACTATTTAAGACATCCACTGAAGTTCTATAATATTAATTTTATGGAAAACTTCCAAAGAACTCTATTAGTTTTCCTCCATTAAGATAACATTATGGACTTTTAATAGAGCTCTTGGCTACAGCAATTTTTATTGACCTAGTTAGTAAATGAATTAATGTTAGTCCCAGTATCTTCAAAATATGTGATATACTTTTAAAAATAAAGTTTAAAAAAAGTATTTAATAATTTATCCATTATAGTAACTTTTACCACCTCTTGATAACACATATACATGCACTGGATGAATTCTAGGTATGATTTAGTTTTGCTTAAGACTTTCCAGACACCTCAGATAATGATTTTTCATCTCTCCATAACCTTATTTTTTAAGTCAGGCAGAAAA
This sequence comes from Bombycilla garrulus, assembly GCA_013400315.1. NCBI lineage: Eukaryota > Metazoa > Chordata > Aves > Passeriformes > Bombycillidae > Bombycilla > Bombycilla garrulus. The sequence continues at coordinate 157,157 of VXBU01006789.1, read as the reverse complement.
ATCAATTCTTACATGATCTCACCCACAAGCTGGTTCCATACAAATAAATCTCAGGATGGGATGTGTTAATTCTTTTAATAATGCTCTTTCTGCTCAGTCAGATTGAATTAATGCACCTAGGTTACCCACAGTGGTGGCTGCTTTCTTTTTACCAAATTGTGCATGAACTTTAGCCATGGTTGTTTGCATCTTGCTTCTATTTTTGAGAGGCATTGTTTTTTCTGTAGTCTTGGACAGATGTTGCTCTGGTTTCCTCTGGCATTGTGCTGAGCTCCTGCCCATGGCTCCGAGGAAGACCTAATCCTTTCCAAAGAGTTCAGATCTGGTCTGCTCTGACAGCCCAAGCCCCTGCTCAGTCTGGGGATCTCAGCTGGCCTCTCAGCATGATGTTCTAAGCAAAGGATCATGACTGACAGTATCCTAAATTCCTTATGAAAACATACAATTCTTCTGGTCCTGGGGACGTTCTGTATTTCTCTTGCACAGGCATTGGACACACAGGACATTTGCAGGCTCTTTAAAGCAGCGTGCCATTAATTAGCCAATCCAGTGGTCCACTAACGAGAATTTTATTTGAAAAGTAAAAGCAAAACAGATTAATGATGTTTGAGTTAATAGTTAACTGAAGCTTATTTACAGTCTATGTTAGATAGGTTATAGATGAAAAATGTAACTTTTTTCCAAGGGCTATTTCTTATAAAACAGCGCTGTCTTGTCTTTGACATGAAGACTGATGAGGTAGGTTTGATTTGCTGTTTTTCAGTGAATCCATCCACATTGAATTTTGTATTCTGGACTGTTGTGTTCATAGGAGTATGAGCCAGTAGCACATCATAGATTATTTGTGTAATGCAAGTCCTTTGTAATGATCCATCATCCTCGAATCTGAGCATAAAACAAGAGGTAGCCAGAAAAGAGAATCTGTATTGCTACCAATTTTTTGCATGCTGTTTTGTTTGAGTGCACTGGACAGATTACATTTCCTCCCTCCCACGACTGACACCAGACAGATGGTTCCTTAGCCACAGTACAGAGTCCCACCAGTAATTCATTAAGTGACTTGGGCTTTTCCTGAATGCCCTCTTGAGGGCTTTTAAATTACCTGTAGGTTGTTTACTGGGTTTCTGCATAAGAATCAAGCTCATTTCTGGCCACTGAGTGCCCAGATGTGCCAGAGTGACTGATTCCATCTTGTAGGAACTTGTGGTTTAGGTCTTGATCTCTTAAACACTTGCTACTTAATTTACTTTTATTCCTGGGCACAAAGTTACTTCAATTTCTTTCCATTTGCAGCTTTATTGGGTCTGTGTGAAGAATTTTAAGCACAGCATTTATACATTTGGGTGTTCTGAGGTTGACTACATGTACAAGCATTGCAGCTAAATCCTGTTTTGATATACCAGGAACTTCTTGGGAGTGGGCTGGCAGAGACTACATATGATGGCCAAGGAAACAAAGCTGAATATGGAAACGAACAAGGTTTAAATGTGTCACTGCTGTCGTTCTCTGCTTGAAAATGCCACTGTGGAAGCTATGTATGAGCACTAGGCCTTGCTAATCTGAAAGCCTAAAGGTTGTGGAGACTTGTTACTGGAGTTCAAGGGAGGAACGTTTATTTTCAGCGCTGTTCTCACACTGACAACTTGAGAGTGAGAGGGATCCGTGGATGCGTATGCTTGGTGATTTCAAGTAGCACCCTTGCCACTTAGTTAGAACTGAGTAATTTCTGGCCAACACATCTATGCCATTTTGCCACTCATGTATCATAGCTTCAGGCCCAAGAGCTAAATTTGAGATTGTTTAGCATTTGTTTATTAATATTTTTAAAACAGCGTAGCGTAGCACAGTTATGTTTGGCTTTTCAAAATATAAAACAATATGGTGATTCTCATGCATCATTTCAGTCTGTGCTAAAAACTCCTCAGGTAGCAGGGTATTTTCAGGGATTGACTTCTCCACGCTGTATGTAAAATGCAGGAAGCCCACCCATAAGGCAAATCTCACTTAGGGATGTAGTGTGTACTGCTGAGAGGTCAGGTCAGCTCTGCATTTGGGCAAACTTTTGATACAGTATTTGCGTGGTAGGTAAGTGATTCCTTGTGTGCGTGTGTACTCCTTGTGTGGTTCATGGAGATTTCTGTGTGTGCCAGTTGTAAATCAGTGGGTGTAATAACATGTTCCCTTCCCTGAACGGGGAAATAGAGGCTCCTCAAGCTCAGAACTCAAGGACCTTTTCCCAGCCGTAGTATCAGGAGCCTTTAAGCAATCTGACCATGCTGAGAACAAAAGCTGCAGTGTTTTCAGGGTCTCTCCTTATTTCCAGAAGCAGTGATTCATCTCAGCAATGTATGCAGTCTTTTTGCAGACTCTGCAGCCACGCTGTGCTCCTTTGTACAGTCTTGCCACCCTAGCTTAGGAGCCTTTGCTGTTGTTTCTACCATCTGGAGCTGCCTCTGTGTATCTTTCTGCCTGATCAACTCCTCATCTTTTCAACTTTTGTCTTTTTTCCTTAAGTGGATTTTCTCATCTGCGTACGCCTCTGTTTTCTTTTTTTTTCCTTGCTCTTTTATTGGCCTTGTTGCTCAATGCCTTAATTTATTCATCAAACAGTGTCTTGACAGCACTTTACATCACTGTATCACAATACACACATCTACTGTGGATTGCCTGGATTCACTTCTTCCTTGTGTTTAATGCTGTCCATCTGGGAATGCAGTTGGTATGAAAGGCAGTATAAGTTGTAAAGTTGTATTATATTGTGAGAGAGACAGCAGCATCTGCTGCTGTACATATAAATACTCTAACTTTGCAATACTTCAACAAAGCAAATAATTTGGGCTAGTTTTAAACAGAAAAAGTATTAAGTGATGAGATGTATAAAATGCATTTCAAATCAGAACTCAAGGCCTTTAAGAATAGGGATCAAGGACAAGGTTTATTAACTTTTATTTTTTATATGTATAATATGTACTAATATATATGTATATATAATGTATTTAAATGTATATTTGTACATGTGTTTATGTGTACATATATATTTTATATATAATACAGTATCGTTAAAAACATCTCTGGTTTTGGAGCTCTGGGATCAAAGGAACCATTGCTTTCTTCTTTTTTCCTTTGGTTCATTTTTTTGACAATTTTGAAAATTGAAGCTTTCACCAGGGGAGCTCTGCATCTGACTGTCCTGACTCCCAGGAGTGGAGGCTGCCTTTTACATCTGCACTTCTGTGCAGGAGTTTGCTGTGGGCACAACACCTGAGCTACTCTGAACCTGCTTGCCTCTCTTTGCAGGTAATCTGAATTCCTCCGGTTAGAAGACAGATTTGAGAAATGTACTTCATAAAACAAATACCTGTGGCTTTGTTTGTCCAAGTGAGAATTAAATTCAAAATTTGATGTTCAGAAATCTCATCAGTCAAATAACAGCACTAATGCTGGTCTGACCTCCCAGTTGTGCATTCCTGGGACTGAAAATCTCCACCTCTTCAAACCTCTGAAAGCTCCTAGGTTTTCCAACACCCTCAGGACTGCACAAGTTGTGGATGCTGGAGTTTGATCTAGTGAGTCCCTTCTGCTCAATCCATGCCTCAAAGTAAAGGCAATCAGTATTTAAGTGTTCGGGGAACTAAAGCAGTTGAGCATGGTTTGTGCTCGGAGGATCCTATTCCTGGTCGTCCCAGGACTAACCCACAGTGGCAATCCCAAAGGCTTGTGGGCAGGGCTGAACATTACTGTTTTAATGATGTAACCAATATATGCTGACTCAGGTTTTTTCTTCACTTATTTAATTTTGCATCCTTTGTCCAAGCTGTTGTTTGTCTGAACTTGATAAGCTGAACTGGAATAACAAGAGACAACTATTTAAAGAAAATAATTTAAACATGAGAGTGTCTGTAATAAAAAGAGTTCATCTGTGCAACAATATTACATTTGCCATTGTATTTGATTACTAATGAATACTGAGTATTCATCTTAGCAACAAGCAGAAAAGGGGAGGAAAAAGCTTTTGTATTAAATCAACTAAACTATGAAGTTAGTCAGTGGAGGCTGTTTTAGTGTTCAGAATGCAAAATGTGCAGCTCATAACCATGAGATTTACTGTACCTTTTATAAGCATATTTTGATTGTAAATGTGTGGGAGATAAAAATGCTTAGTTTTTAAGGCGAGATGGACAGCTAATTTTTTTAAAGCATGACATTAATGGCTGGAACTGTAATGCCCTTGTTATTCAATCTTGAAAAAGTTTGCTTACAGTTCACTTCTAATGGCTCTTTCATACCATTATCAAATGACTGATAGTCATTGCAAGCATTTTAGCAGCTTTCAGATCTGTTATATTTTTAATTAAATTGGCTGTGAATTGTGTAAGTAGCGAAGGTTGACAAACTAGCACTCAGTGCAGCATCAATGCTTCTCAGTGAAGCTGTCACAGGACATGCATGATCTTGATTTCTTTAAACACTTTATGATTCTTTTAATCTGTATCACATGTTGACTTGGAACAGTAAGTAAACAGCTCTGGAGAGCAGAATGGAATGTTGCAGAAATTCCCCTGAGGTGCTTTGATGGCAGCAGCCTGGTTCAGAGTGCAGGGAGCAGCCTGACCTGTGTGATGGCTGTGGATTTGTGGAGAGTGTGGTTTCTGTGCTCCAGGCCAAAGGCCTTGTATGCGATGTTTGTGTGCATGCTGCCAACACCGTGCCCTGCTTTCCAGCTGGAAAATGTCAGTGGGGTCTCTGGGGCTTACTGTTATTGCAGCAACAGCCACTTTCCTCCCCAAGGAGCTGCAGAAGCTCCTTAACCACCTGTGGGCTGGTACTCAGGCAGCTGCTTGCTTGCAAGAAGAATGATGAAAAATCAGAGGCTTTCCCTGTTATTGATGTGCCATTTATTTTAAAGTTTCTGTGAACATTGCCTTTGCTGCCTTTGCTCTGCAAAGCAGCATTTCAAACTGGTAGAGCAAAGCTGCAAACAGAGGAGAATGTGGCTCTTCTTGTGTTAGGCTGATTTGAAATGTCTCATTCAAAAATATCTTAGACCAAACTAGTTCAGCCTGCCCAAAACCATGGGTACCATCAACAGGAAGTAATGCTGTGATTTTTAAGAGATTAGTAAACCCTGAAGAAAATAAACTAATCTTTATTTTGTTTTCAAATGTATGAGCCAAATCTTGAAGACTTTTTAGTTTGTCTTTATTTGGGAAAAACCATATCAGAGAAAAAAGGCCTGGGGAAAAAAGATCCAGTCTGGAGTCTGACTTTTACTCAAGAGTTTACCATTTTTTCCCCATTTCTTTTGTCCTGCTGAGTCCCTTTCTGTGTTATACACTACATATCACTTTCTAAGAATATCCTAACATATTCTAGAATAGACAGATTCAATTTTTAGAACAAAAAGTGCAAAAATAATTAATTTTCATTGCTGCCTGCATTTCTGCTCTTACTTGACCCTTGTATTTGGTGTCAATGGGCAGCCACAGTTTACTTAGGGCTTTGATCCAAATGTGATATTTTCATGCTTAGCAGGCACCTGATCAACTTCTCTGCTTGTTACAGGGCAGCTGGTGGGGTGAAAGGCACTTATTTCCCATCAAGGTGCTCTGCAGTGATTCAGACAGGGATAAAGAGCACTGGGGGAAAAGTTCTTCAGGGAGCAACTCTGTCCCAGCTTTAGAGCATCACTTGACAACCTCAGGCCTGGCTCAAGATAGCAGGGAAAATTCAGGCATATATGAACAGGGGTTTTTTTTAAGAACAGAATTTGAATCTAAATTCAGCTTCTACAGAGGTTGGGTTCAGCCAATGGGGTCAGATCTGCTTCACCAGGGTGGGAGTTTGTGCTTAAATGGATTAGCAGCTATCCATATCCTCTTGTTAGCATTGCAATTACGAATTAGTATAACGTAAAAGCTTGGTATAATTGTGCTGGAAATGAAAAATATCTCTTTATGTTGCACATTTCACAGCCACATTAGACTTGCAGAGTATTGTGTCAATGATTACTTTTTGCTGTGGGGGAGAGAAAAGGATAAATGACTTCTAAATCACCACATGACTCAGCCTACAAGGTCTGAGTTTATTTGTAAGACATTTATCTCCTTGTATACTCACCAGGGAAAAAAAATTATCATTTCATTAATAAACTTAATAGCCTGAGGTATTCTGATCAATAAAAAATAGTATGAGAACAGGGCCTGATGCAATGAAATATTGAGTTGTCTGCAGATAAACCCATGATTTTCTTTAAAGCTGATCTTACTCCAGCCTGGTTAGTTAGGGGAGCCTGCATGGTAAAGCACAGTGCTCCGCTGAAAATCAAACTGATGGACCAGCTTGAGCAAAAAAATTGAAGCAGCTCCTTGTGCCTTGAAACAATTTCCCCTTTATGTTTTGAGCTTTGTTTCCCTGCTGGCGCTGAAACACTGAGCGAGCTTCCAGTGAAGCCAGTGGATGTTTTTCCACAGAAGGCAGCAGACCCTGGTTGGGTCAAATTCTGCTGCTGATGGGGCCTGGCTCTCCTGAGCCATTAGGTCAGAGCCACATTACAGCTCTGCAAACCAGAGTTCCGTGCTGGCTCCAGGGCTTATCCTGGATAATGCAGAATAACCAACAGCAGGACATGCCGTGGCCACCTGTTGGCAGCAGCCCCAACGTGAGCAGTGGGAGCTGCCTGGCAGGATGGGTTCTGTTTGCTTTCTCTCAGCCCCATCCTGATTTCACTCCTTGCCAAGGCAGCCAAAGGCTGATCTAATGCTTGCTGGGGAAAATACACAGATGTGTCATTTCTTTCATTCAACCTATGCTAAAAATGTGTCCTTAAGGAAGAAACCTGTGGATATTGGGCACTTTGTAGGCATGGAAAGACAGCAGGAATTTTTCATCTCAGTTTGCAGGGCAGCTTTACAGTGGCAGATAGAAATGGAAGCAATACACCTTTTCTCCCACAGATGCATGGAATTAGCTCCACATGTCATTCTGACATCAGTGGTAAATGAAGTCTGGGGTTTAACTTGAACACACTCTTTGAAACGAGAAGAAACAATGCTGTGGACAGCATAACTTGATTGGGAATTGGTGGTTCTCAGTTCTGGCTCCCTGCATTGAGAATCCCAGAGCCCCTCGTGGTTGTCCTCTCATCTTTGCTGGGTAAGTACCTTGTGCTGGGTGCTCATCAGATGAAACTGAAAGTGAGAGAAAAAGAAAAATATAACGGAGGATGAGAAAATAGACAAAGGAAAGGAAGGATGTTGGTGAATCTCCTTCAAGAGCAGCAGTTGTGGTCTGACAAATATGCTGGCCTCAGTGGAGTTGTGGCTGACACTGAATATCTGGAGCAGAAAGGAGCAGTCTCCTCACTTCCTCGGGAGCCTGCTTCATCCCCTTTGTTCTCACTTGGCCTTTCTGAAGCTCCAAAGGGAGATGAAAATACAAGAGTCAGTATTATTCACCTTAATTTTCACAAAATTAATGTAATTTTGTAATTACTGTAAATTGTGCCAATTATGATCCACTAATTTATCCTGTGTTAATCACACTACTGAGTTTATATACAAAGCTGTATTGCTTGGATGAATGGAGGCTCCTCCCTTTCTGTGCTGTTTTTATTAGCAGTGATTGTTACAGTTTTCCAGATTGTTGTGTTAAACCTTGCATTTCCCTGTGCTGAGGGAAACAATTATGGGAGACCTGCAGACCCCAATTATCACTGCAGGTCAAAGGGCATGCTGTTGAAATGCTTATGAGTAAACACTGCAGGATGTGGTCATTGCTTCCTGGGCCTCTTTTTACCCCTTAAGCACCATGCATACTTCCTATATTTTTAATAAAAAGATCAAATATTCATTACCAACAACTGAAATATGACAGTGATGATGTGCAATGAGAGAAGCTTCTGAAGATGCAAGAGAAGAGATTAAGAATGAAGGAAATGTTTTCCTAAAATTTGTCAGAATGTTTGAGTTTGAACTAGCAAATAATATTTCCATGAAGAATTCCATCTAATGTCTTATATTTTTCCCCTAGTGTTAATCCAGCCCTACATGCAATTTTCTGGCTCACATGATGACTTTATTTCTTTCTCTGTGAGCACTCAGATGTCTTCACTTGAACACATTAATTAAAGCAGGAGTCCTTACTCTCAGATGTGGACAATGAGTAACACAGCCAGCTATGCTTGTTAGGCTCAGAAGGGTTTTATTTTAATTATAGATTTGCCTACTGGTATTCAGTGCAATCTCATTTTAGCATTTAAGCAAGTGATCAGCTTAAGTGAGTTCAAATAGCTCTTAAGCATTGAAAGAAAACTTAAATGTCCTGCTGAATGGGGACATGAATCAGCTTCAGATTTACAGGCAAATTTGTCTGGAGAGAATGTCCCTCCTACCTAGGATCTTATTACATGAGTTGGAGAATTTTCTTTTCCTGTTGGTGCCAAAATCGGCACAAGATCTGTCTTCACGTCATAAACTGCAAATTGATGCACACTATTTTGCTTTCTTTATCTTATTGTCAGCCTTTCCCACTCCCTTTATTAAAGAATGGACATAAGATACTTCTCAATGTTAATTTTCAGGAGGCTCTTTAACTGTGAACTGAGATTTTTTTTTTTCAATAGCAGATTTATCCAAATTTTTATGGATGTTCCAAATCTCCAGAGATGAGTTGAAAGGCTCAAAACTCTTGACTTGATCTGTGCCACTGAAATAATCTCTAAGAGAGAATTTACAGCTTTCTTAATGTTCTCAAGGCTACCTCCTGAAATGCCTTCAGTTGCTGGCTGCTGCCATCTGCAGCAAACTTTTAAGGAAATAAATATGGAATTATCAGCTCAGATAGTGCCAGTAGGCTGTGATAGGAGGCAGTGAATTGCTGCCCTGTGGGCTCTCTCTGGCTCCAAGGCAGCTGAGTCCTTCCAGTGCCTTCCTGGAGGCAAGACGGCCCTGGCTGGGCATCAAAGCCAGGAGAAAATGTGGGAAGGAGCCTGGAGGGTGCATTTACTCAGGTGGAGCACCTCACAGAGGTTTGGTCCTGAAAACTTGCTCAGGGATCAAAGTGTCCCCTTCATGTAAAGAATTTCTTCCCAGAGGGAGAAGGATCCCCTTTGTCTGAGGGGATCAGAGCCACTCCAAGAGCCCAGAGAAACTTGACAAAGAGTATGAGTAAAATCAGGCTTGAAACAGGTTTTGACATAAGAAGAGATTCATGCATAAATGCAGTGTGGCGTTGGTTATAAATGGAAGAAGTGGAAATAGAATGTTAGCCGAGACTTTATTTTTAACTACTATTTAGACTTTCCAAAGTGTTGTATGTGATAAAAACCAAGAGTTGGTAAAAATTCAGGTAAGGGCAAAATGTTACAATATTCAGTATTCTCTGAGAATAGATAAAATACCAGAGAAAAATGGTATTATGTGGTAATGTGATAAGAAATAAACTTACTCCATCTAAAAATGTTAGTTTATAATGTTAGCTAAATTAAGCAGTTATTGATTTTTAATATATGTTCTCCTCTTACTGGCATTTTTTTCCCCTAAGCCTTAAGGATTTGTTATGGAGTGCTCTCATTTTGAGTGGCATAGTGAAAGATACAGGCTCTGCAGCGTGCTGGCTGTTCTGCCAGCAAAGTAAACAGCACTTCAGATAAGATTTGGGCTTGCAGCTTCTCTTAATGAGAACATCATCTTTCAGGGCACGGATTTGCTCATGTAACCAAATAGGCCATGCATGCCCCTATCTATTATAAAAATTACTATACAAAACAAACTCTGTGTATCTATATGGGTAAGTTATATTATGCCTGTGTCCTATCTGCATAACTTAATTATAGCGGTGCTCAGCAGCTCAGAGAAGGAATGGCAGTGAAGCTCGGTGGCATCGTGGGGCTGCTTCAGCTGGAGAAGGAAAATCCAACAGTCCTGATATCAGAAGGATCCATGTACTGTATCCCATGTCTCTGCTGGCAGTGCTCTCTTCACAGTGAGCTCTAGATGATACACACAGCACAAAATGCTTAGCTCTACTACGAGGTTAAAATAAGTTCAGAATACAACATAGGAATTGGTGCTGTGTGGTATTTGATGATAAAATTAAATTGGATGCCTGTAAGAGGAATAACAGCTATGCCATATTGCTGCATGGATGCTGTTATCTTACATGTGTGTTCATTTTTCTTAATTCTAAAATAATGCTGCAAACATGGAGTGAAAAGGAAAATAACGTCAGATTTATAATGTTTGCGAATGCTGCTCCTTTTACCACAACCGTGATGCAAAGCAAGAGCTTCCTCGCCATGTTTCCCCATTAAAGTGGGAATGATATTAAATGGCACTGTCTTTTTATAAAACTCACCAGGAAAAACAAGGAAAGTAGAAGGAAAGGGCCATGAGGCCCAGAAGTTGCCCTGCTATTGAGACTGGTCAGTGGATTCCCTAGCTCAGAGGCATTTGATAATTCTGTGACATCTCTGTTAGAGATCTTTCTTTCTGACATGGCCACACCATAAACACAGTGTACTGTACAAAAAGTTTTCTTTATTTTGCAATAGCTTTTTGGGTAATTGTAGTCCCACAGTGGCCTAAAAGGCAGTGTGTTCTCCTTCCAGGCCTGTTGATAAATCTTACTTCTTCCATTTTTTTTCCTTTTTAAATTAAAATAATTTAGTCGTACCGATTGAGTTTTCTTTCCTAATGTAAAACCTTCAACCAAAAAGCATTCTTTAACAACTATAGAGATGAAAAATGTAAACTAAACTTTAAAATTTGCTAATTGTAAATCCCTTTGTCTTTGGAGTGCTACATAGCAGATCAACTCAAGTAATTATTATGTGAAAAATGTAGGATTTTTGGTTCATATACATATTGAAGAGATTCAAAGCCAATATTAAAAGAATTTTAATTGGTTTGAGATAGTAGCAGGAAATTATTTTCCTTTGTTTGTAGAATCAAAAAAAATGAAAGTATCTCAGCTATTAAATTTGAGAAAGGAGTACATATTTCAGTCCTGCAGTTACTGATGTGTGAAATACAGAAAAATATTAATTGAGGTAGGCTTGTGAAGTGAAATTAGTTGCAAGTGGACTGTAGATGAGCAAAGGGATTCTTAGGGTGTTGCACCTCAGCCATACTTTGAGGTTAATTCATTAGAGATAATTGGAATGTTAAATAGTTTTCTATAAGGCATCTCTGCTACAGTGGTCTAACACTTTTAACCTGATTGAATCAAATGCTAATTACCAATATTCCGATTTATGCTATGCTTATTTATGTATTTGCCACCCTGATTAGTTCCTTGACTGCTGATAATATTTTCTGTCAAGGGTGACGGCCCTTCAATCATCTGAAAATAAGAGCTTGAATGAGGGAAACTTCAGCAAGAGCTGCCTGCCCTGTCTCTATCCTGTTAAAACACATGAGTAGTTGAGCAGTCTTGGAGTGTTTCAGGACTGATTAAATCCTCACCAATACTTCCAGAGCAAATGCAATGCCTTTGTTGTGGTTCTCTGCATGGGCTTGACAGCACTTATGCACCCAAAATTCCAACAAACTGTCTTCCTGGCTTAGACAGGAGTGGGTTTGCAGCGTAAGTACCCAACTGTGAGTGGGTGCCTTTGGGACCTAACAGGACTTGCTGCACTCCAGTCATCAGGACAGATCCATGGGCCCTGGCAGCAGGGAGAGGAGCTCTGGTCTCCCTGGCTCTGTCCCACTGGGCAGAGGCCATTCAGTGTGGTGAGACACAGAGTCCAGGCCCTTCTCCAGGAGTGAGACAAACCAAATCATGCAGGATTCATTCTCCACAGCAACAGCAGAACACCAAGGTGAGTTGTCAGGAATGAAGAGAAATGCTGATTTACACCAGAAAGCCAAATACAAAACCATAGCCTGTCACAGATTTTCTTTTTTCTTGCCTTTATTTATGACTGTGACATAAGTGTCCTCTGCATCTATTTACTCTTACCTGGGGTCTCAGGCTTGCATATTTCATTTTCCCAGCTGGGCTGCATCGCTCTGAAGGATGATCTCTGTGCTGGAGAGGTGCCTGTGCCAGGTCCCATGCATGTTATCTCTTATTTATTGCCTCCCTGGCGACAGGCTGTCGCCAACAGGCGGATAATTAGAATGGCTCGGGCTGGAGACCTGTGGAAAGTCTGAGCACTTACATAATTAGCCCATAAATGCTGTAAGTTTGTCCTAGAATCCTCTACAGTTTCTGCTATCAGAAGCTCAAGGTTCTTTCTTCAGTGACATATTTATCTTTTATTCTTATAAAAAGAGGAAATTCTTCCATCATGGATCTATTCTCATTTGTGTTGACTTACTTTTGATTTACCCTATTTAAAACACATAGCTTTTGCTTCTGTAGAACCTTGGAGTCATTTTAAGAGAAAAACAGCCCCTCTTTTTGCTAGTGCTCCCACCCTGCACAGAAAAAGAAAAAGCAAAAGGAAAAAGTAAGAATAGGAGAAAAATGTTATCAGAAACAGCTAAACCAACAGCATTATCTGCAAGTTCTGTGCGTACTGTTATGATATCTGAAACATAATTATCAAGCTTAAGTTAATTAGACTAATGCTTAGAAAATCTGGCGTGGCAGATTGTGGTAAGTAATTATATATACCGATTAAAAGATGTAATATGCAGTGAGCAAAAGCAAAAAGAAAATTCCATTTGATACAGCCAGTGAACACAGACAATTAAGAAGTCAAGTAGATGAGCACCGACAAAGATACTGAACTTTGTGGAAGATGATGGGCAAGATGCCAATTTTTCAGTGGAACAGATTTTGCATGGTATCAGTCAAACTTTTGTTTTATGAAAATCCATGCTAGTGTTTCCTAACTGAAATACATGAAGGGCCACTTGCTTTTGCATTAGGGCTAGCTGACATGAATACAGGGGAATGTGCAAACAAGAATGTGACATTAGAGTATTAGTTTACATATATATAGAAGTTGTGTAAATGGCTTTTCTTAAAAGCAATTCACAAGATGACATATGAGAAATAAAGCTGAGAAGACGGTGTCTTCTGCTATTAAGTTTAATAATGATTATGGGTCAGGATGAATGGGGAGAGCTTGTGTGCCTTTGTACCACACAGTATGTGCACAGGAAAACCCTGAAACACACCGAAAACATGATTTTATTTATTTTTTTGTAACTTTTGCTTAAAGAAGAAAGTTTTGCTTGAAGAAAAAGATAGTTTAAAGAAAAAAAGACCCAAAGAAAGGAGAGAAATGTAACAGCAGACCTGTGAAAGAAGCTCTGATTGCAACTTCAAAATATGTCTAAATAAATAAAACTATTTTGCAAGTTCTCCACAAAGTGTGTGACTGTACAACTGATTCCCCAATCAACTCCCTCCTGAAGGAGGAGTGAGAAACCTGCAAACTCCTAGTCTGGTAAATTCAGATGAAGCAAGTCCATGCGTGATCCATTCTCACAGCATTTAATCCACAAGGTTTTGACTGTGCTTCTGGAATAATGTACAAGTTCTTCTCAGCAGAGCCACGTGTTTTATTCATATCTGCTGGAAATTGCTTTCATTTCTGTTGATCTCATTGTTTCCTTAGGCATGAACAAACTGATTGAGCTGAAAGCATACAAAATTACTTTTTGTCTCTGAAAATTGGGAGTGTTTGGGTTGCTTTAGGTTGTCTTTGTACTTTTCCCACCCTCCATCCTGCATGGTCATGTTCTCCGCCCCCAAGCAGTGTGGGATTTTCTGTAGCTGTGGAGCATGTCCTGTGGATTATGCAAAGAGAAGGTGGTGATCTGCTGCCAGAGTATTATCACCAGAACAGAACCTGCAAAAATATAGCAAACTAAAAATGTTCCTGTGACTTTTCACATTAGTATTTCTAAAATATCTGTGCTCAAAGGTTTTAATTCCGTCCAAAAGCAATGATACTGAAATCTACATATTAGGTAACAATTTTATGCAAATGCTAACAGTTTATGATTTCTATATAGAAACATGGGATGTCTGGGAGATTTTAGCATGGGAATAGCAACTGTTTTTTCCTAAGCAGTTTAATAATATTTTCAATATATTTTCATCAAAACCACTTTCTGCTAGTAGAAACTATCAGCCTTAATTAACTGCCAGTCTATCCAGACAAAATTAATTCTTTCCAAATTCACAGTCCCTTCACTTAAATTAATTTAAGAATACTCTATTCCATGGCTATTATGCCATCCTTATTTTTCTGCATGGGCATTATGTGAGTACAACTTATTTCCCAGAAGAAGGATTTTAACAGAAGGCCAACACTGCAGCTTGGAAGAGGAACAAAGAGATTCCTCCTCCTCAAAGTGAAGGCAGCCTGTGCCCCTCCAACCCCTGAAAATCTACTCTTATCCTAGTCTGAGTTTCACTGAGAAAATAAGAGCTTCTATATTGAGCTCCTTATCTGTGACTTTTTTTAATCATTTGATTTCATGTATGAATTCAGAGGTTCACCTGAGGGGTGAAGGAGTCTTCATGAGCAAGGTCAAACTGTTCTTCACTTTCCCACTGACACTTCCTGCATCCATGGCTCCATCCCAAACAGAATCTAAGACTGCATTTGCTATGGATGGTATATCTTTGTGGCATTTGTACAATAGGGAAAAATCTATATGGCCAAAACCTCCTGTGATGTCCCTTAATAAGATAACTTCCTGCATAAGTTTTGCAGCAATATTAATGGGCTGGAAAAACTGGAAGAGGTGACTGAAATCTCCATCTGAAATCTCCAGTTCTGCTCCCATATTTGGGTCTGGTACCATCCACTGCCAGTGGATTATTGAGATGTGTGAGCCTCCACTGGGTTCAAAAACTGTTCTAGATATCGAAGATTTTCTTCCCTTTTACTGTGCTACTTAGAGAGATGAATTTACAGACTCTGGGGCATTTGCCCTTGATAAAATTTGTTTGGTTCTTATCCCACCAGGTCAGTGGAATATCAGTAGATTCTTAATGCAGTCTGTCTTTCAGAGTTTCTTTCATTTCTCAGAGCAAGAGTAAATGTCATTCATATTGGCAGGTTGTAATGGGAACATTGAGATAGTAGTTTTTAAAAACATACACAACTTATTTTAAGTAGTCTTTGTCTCATGTTTCTCCAATGTGTCTATACCAATTACCAGGTTAGATATCCCTTAAGATGTTAGAAAAGGTAATTTTATTGTCTTTTCTACCCCATGCCTCAGTGAAATATTCATGGTACAGCTCAGGTATTGGGCTTCGGTTTAATGTTTCGTTGCATTGCCATCTGTTTTGTTGTTGCAGTTGTTGTTGTTTTTTCCCTTAGAGGGGGGTGAGGGAGCATGGAGGCAGCAGCAGTGAGGGATGCTGGCATACGATGGAAAAGAGGAGCAGTGAATGTGCAGGAGCAGAGTAGCTCCTTTGATCTGCACTCTTCTCTTTTTTAACATTAAAAGTACTTTTGGTGAAAATCCACCGTTATGCTTGTGGCTCATCAGTAGTGGATGTGGTAGGCTCTATGCCTCCTCAAAGGCTATGAAGCCTCATTAAAGCAGTCTTTTATATTATTTGTAAAGTTCATGCATATGGCAGCCCAGACATTGAAGCCCAGCTCTCAGTGAGCCAAACAGCATTAACAAGTTCCACGGGTGTGTGTGCAGCAGAGCTTTCCAGAGTACTGCAGTGCTCAGTGGCAAAAGGCAGCACAGAGAGAGGACGAACCTGCAAGGGGGTGCAGAGCACCAGAAGTCCCTTGGTCACAGCCAGCTGCCACCACCCTGCTGTCACAGACCTGAGGACACCACAAGGACACAGAGACCTGGGCAGCGAGGGTTTCTCTACAGTGGGTTTCTCACAGGTGAGTTTTAAGCTCTTTTGTGACTGTTTTTTACTGTAATGAGAGTGTTTGGCCCATAATGTCTCACCAGGATTTTTCAGATGCTTTTTGTTCATCTTGCTCTTTTTCAGCATTTCCCTCTTACTGCTGTTGATTTAAATGTCATGACATTTTAAACATGACTTATTATAACAAAACAGTATATAAAACAATATGCTGCATAATAAATGCAGCCATATTTTTTTTGAATGAATGTTAAATGAGAGCAATTTATTCCTCAACCTATTTTACTACCTATTTGCTAGAGGGTATTGGCTGCCTAAATCCCAGGGAGGCAATCTCTGTCGTGAAGTAGCCTTGCATGTGCAAGGCTGAAAGCTAAAGGAGTATTTGAGGGATGCCTGGGGGAGAAGGCTGTCCCCAGCTTTACCTGGGAGTGCTGTGATCCTGAGCACTGTGGGGAAAGCAGAGAGGATGATCCTGGGAGGGTCTGTTGGTGGGTGAGGGGTCCCCTGAGGAGCACACACAAAATCAGGCTTTGAACCCCCGTGGTTCACCTCAAATATGTGGTGTGTGCCATTTCAGACACCGAAGTCTCCTTGAAATCCTCCTACAGTCAGTGGAGGGAGTGACTCAGAGTATGAGTTACTCCAGAGCACATTGATGGAATGTATTCATCTTAATTTCAAAAAGTGTTGCTAAGGGTGAGGATTATTTTTAATAGGAATAAGCTATTTCCCCATAGAATAAGAAATACACTCTGACCACTGTGAGCTCTTCCTGCACATCCCAGAAATGTGGTGAGAGTGGTGGAACTCCCCCCTGGAGGTGAGGCCATGCTCCCATTTCCCTGCGTGGTGAACTGGCTCTGTGCCAATGTCACAGTACCTGCAGCTGACACCCTTTGTGCTGTCAGAAGAAGACAAAGAGAGCAAATAAACCAAATCAACCTCCTTAACACACATGTGTTTTCCTTGGTATGCTGTGAATCTTATTGAGAGTATGGCAAATATTTGTCTAAAGTTAAGAAGATTACTGAGGGAAGTTGTGACTTTGAAACTCACTGCAGCAGGAGCCAGAATACATTGCCCTGCTACAGGCACCTCGAGGTTATCTCTGCTCTTGGAGTGGGACATGCACATCTCTCTGCAGCTCTGACCTCTTGGGAAGAGGCTTTCAGTCAAGTAATACATGCACCTGCATGAAATTTTTGAATCACTGACTCTATCCTTGATTAAAGTGCTTTTCCTTGATTAAAAATAGCCTTTTTCCGAATGAGTAATGATGCATGGCAGGCTGTGCACACAGGATAAGGTTTCCTTCAACATTATCACACTGATGACATTGCCATTTCTTAACCAGGTCTCTATGTGACACATTTCTCTGGTGTCCTCTGCAGCCACGCCATTAGGAAGCTCCCCACAAAAAAATCCGCCTTCTCTTCCCAGGGGAGGAAGACACAGAGGTGTTTCTAACATTATCTGCTAACTAGGAGGATAATGGGCATGGTAAAAATGGATCTAAACACTTTTATAGATTCTTGCCTGGATTCAAATCAGGTTGTAAATAGCGGTTCCCCAAGTCTTTGGCAGGACTTCTTAACCCAGTGGATATTCCTTCAAGTATCTTCTTTATAATGTGCTCCCTTTCCAAGAATTTTATCTCACTTGGAGCCAAACTGGAAGTCTGTCAAGATCTGAGCTTTTCAGAGTGCAATCTCCATATCACTGAATGGCAAACATGTTTTCTATGCAACTGTCATTCTGCTTGTGGGCTTACTTGTCTTTTATATTTGTAAAAGCAAGTTTCTTAAGATTCCTTTTTTTTTTAAAGTCTTATTTTTTTTAACAGAATTGTTAGAACTCGGGTTTTCAGAGTTTATTTTAGCAAAGCACTTAAACACGTGTGCTTAAGGGTTTTACTTAACCTTTATATGTTTTCACAAAATTCTCTTCATCTAAGTGCTAAATAGGGTGCAGTCATTCGTATGTCCACATGAAGCATGAGGTTCAATTCTTCCCCAAAAGCACAACAATAAAACTGAAAAAATATTTGCACTCACTATGACAACGAGTCAACAGGAGGGGAAAGAACCACCACTCTCTAAAACACAGCTTTGATAAACGGAGGTTTCCAGTTGAATATATGCTTTGCAGCAATATCAGCAGCTGTGAGGTAGCAGCATATTTCATGCAAAAGCAGTAAAACAATTGGAGAAGGATTTTCCAGTAGATACTTAAAAAAATCTTCTCATATAAAATGCAGATAATTTAGGCTTTTTTCCCATCTCCTTAAATAATTCAGATTTAGTGCAGCAAGTAAAACCCACCCCAAAATCAGGGATTTCTGATCCATGCAAACACAGATATATGTATGATTTAGAATCATAAGCAAAGTCAGCAGATGAGAAAATTATAGGATGTGGGTTTTTTCTGCAGCGTTCACTGTAAATTAGAGCAATTAAATTACAGCAGTTTTGTAGCAGTAATTAAATACGGAGATAAGTCCAGAGATGTGGAAAGCACTGAACTGCCTGAGCTGCTCAGGTTGTGAGGGGGAAAGGGGCTTGGGAAGGGGAAAGGGGCTTGGGAAGGGGAAAGGGGCTTGGGAAGGGGTCCTGATCCCACAGCAGCTGATGGGGGCAGAGAGGTCTCCAGCACTGTATTAACACAAAGTCTGGTGGCTCTTTTGTGTGGCCAGGGGGGAGCCTGCTGGGCTTGTTCTCTGCCTTGTTTTGCCTTTCCTGGGCCTGGAGCAGAGCAGGGGCGATGCTCAGCTGGGAGACAAGCCCAGGGCTGGGAGCTGCTGCTGTGATTTTCCCCCCCAGTGACTTTTCCCAGGTAGGTAGAACAGGATGTGTAAGGCCACGTGATTCCAGCACCCCTGAGAAGCTGCTTCATGAAACTGCTGTGTTTCATCCATTATTCTTTCATTTCACATTGTGAGTCAAGTCCAGACTTGAGGCACAGCTGAAGGCACATGGGATGGAGGCAGGAGGCTCAGACTGGCAGAGGAGGGCACCTACCAAAAAGCTCACACTCCTTTCAGCAAGACAGCAGAGAGTGAGGAAAGGCTGGAGCATAGCAGGAGGTACAGATAATAGCAGTAAATGCTGCATTTAATCACATTGTGCAGTGGGCTGGAAATGAAGTCTTACTCTGAAGTTATAAGTGAAATACAAAGAGAAGTGAAAGGAAAGAAAGCACTGGGGGAAAAGAGCAAGGAGGTCAAGACCAGGGGGAACAGGGCAAAGGAAGCAATTCAGGAGTTAAGTTGTAAAACCAGTACCAGAGGAGGCTTAGATGGCTGGAAGTCATCACCAGGACCAGGAGGGCCCCACTATCAGCCAACTCAGCCCTGGAGTGTTTCTCCCATGGGGTGGATGCTCCACCACAGCTGCAGAGCAAGAGGAGCAGGGCTGTGCCCTGGAGTGTTTTGGCCACACTTCTCTGCTGCCATAAGGGGGCTGGGGGAAGCAAGGTGTAGCAGCAGTATGGGATAATGTTTGTCTCCGGCTTTTGGAAAAGGGTTACTACCGGTGAGAAGAAATTAGATTTTCAGCCTCCTCATGGTTCATGTGTTAATTGGATGTTGAGATATCACTCTGAATATTTCACCACAGGATTTAAGTATAGAAAAGATGCCTGGATATCCCAAGTGTGTTGGTAATAATAAACACCAGCAGCTGGGTAATGCCTAATCTCTGATTCAAGCCACTGGCAAAAATCCTTTTTTTTTTTGTTTTTTATTGTAAGCTGCTGGTTTTGATAATACTATATTTTATAATTGCTGAAGCAGCTGAGTTTGGTTATGTTGCTGCAGTTTTCTGTAATTACTCTGCATCACTATAATTTTTCTTTTAGTTAAATGCACTAGAGGTTATAAACTCTTAGCTATCAACTATAAATATTCATGGGGATTGAGAATGTGATAAATTGCAGTACACTCTGAAGTTTGGGTCGAATTGAAATTTATTAATTATAGCAAGCAAAGCATAAGCAAACCAGCGCTGGGTGACAGGGGAGTCTTGCTCTCCACCACTGCCACACTAAGAGCCTGTCCCAGTCCGTCTTTTATACAGTCCCATTTCCTGCTGACGTGTCTTCTAGTTGTACTCTGCGTATGTCTCCTACTGTTGCTAGGTGGTCGCATCCTGTGTCCTGATGGTCCTTGGATGAAGGTTGGTAGTCTTCCGCAGGTGTCTTCTTTCCTTATTTGGTGTTCCTGTTCTGATTTCTGGAACTCAAAGCTTATTTGAGCAAGTACTTATTGAGCAAGAGCATATTTACGTATGAGTTTTATCTTAATCTAAAGACTTTTGTTTTCTGTCCTTGTGGTTTATCTTACAAGGACTTTAACTTTCTGTCATTGTGATTTGTCCTTCTTAGTGAACAAAACATCCTTTAATTTACCACAGAGAATAGTTCTAACTACCATAAAAGACTTTTCCCAATAATTTTGTCTCTGTAGTTACACAGGTTGGTTTTCTGATGATGTTATTGCATAAGTAGAAATAAAATAATATACATATCACTTCAAGCAACAGCCAGTCATAGACCCAGGTCCCCTATGGTCTGCTGCATTGAGAATTCTGGGCTCCTCCACAAAGGGCAAGAAGGAGCAGTCCCCCAATGTGAATGTGCTATAAAACAATATTGTGTTTCACTTAAGAATTGCAGTGATAAAAACATAGACCATTCTGCAGCACTAGCAACTGTAATAAAATTACATAAAGCACAGCTGTCAGGTCTGCCAGCATCTCATACTGGGAGACATGAGTGAGAAAATGAACACTTTTCACAAGCAGAAATATTCAAAGAGCTCCACTGTTTACATGTAATCAAGACTGACATAGATTATCGGTGGAAGAGCATTTTCTGCTTGAGGTGAAAGAAGAGGATAATTTATCAGGAAGCCCAAGAAGTCAGACATCAGTAATGATCTGCTTGAAGAAGGGCATATCTTAGAAATAATGCATTTATTTGTACTGCAAGGCAAGAAAATGTTCAGAACTATAAACACGAGTCTTGGTGCTTGGAGAATGCTGAGCAGATACAGTGTGTAATTTGCTGGGCAACTGCGATTAGAGAACAGACTAATGTGTGTCTTGGTGCTTGTACAGAATATTAAAAGAAAAATTTAGCATAATAGAGATTGTGTAAAAGAGCTGCTCATACTCTCTCATCCTGTTCCCTCCTTTTGGAGTTATCCAAGCTATGCTGAGGGGGTTGCTCACCTTCCTATTGATGCTCAGGATTCAGAGACCCTCCTGTAGTGACTGTCTACAAACAGGTTTGGTTTCAGAGAATTTGGGGCTTTCCGAGTTTTCCAGTAAAACATTTTGTCCATCTTTTGCATCACCTTTATCTTATGAAAACAGGCCAAGTACCAGCTTCCTTGAAATGGTAACTAATCTGCAGCTCTACAGAAAAGGTTTTATAGACTCACTTTGCCTTGGTGTGCACTGAGTTTGCAGAAGTAAAATTGTACAGAATGTATCACATACTTCAAGCTAGTCTATGTTTGGACATATCTGAATAAGGATATCAGCTCAACTTATCCAGCTTTTACTGTCTGACAAGGGTAGGAAAAATGGAGAAATCACTATTTTTTTAATGGATGGATATCTGGCAAATAGAGATGCTTTTTTTTTTTTCCCTTTAGTTTGAGCAGAACCTTGGAGTGTTCTTGAGGTGCAAGAGAGCATTGCTTCCTCAATTTAATCCAAACTTTCAATACAAGTCAGATGTTTGCAAAGACTCACGGCTGGGACTTGGATGTGTGTGTAAATATGAACACACTCTGAGGCACAGAAGTCCCTAGGAAACAAGTATGAACTGTTATGTTTTTCCCCACCTGAATTCTAAACCAGTACAATTGATAACTGAAATATCTGTGTTCTTCTCTCCTGAAAGCAGCTTTACAACTTAGCCAAAATGCTACAGAGACTCTCCTAACCTCTCTTGATTAAGACAAACAAAAACATTTCACATAAAGCAGGTTTAGCTTATGCAGGCCCTCACAGGGAGAACTAAACCTGTTTGAAATGTACTTTACACAAGAGCACATTAAATAATCGAATGAGACCAAACCCATCCATGAACACATTATCTTACCCCCATTAGGGATCCCCAGCAGATCGGATAAATAATCTGATGAGACCAAACCCATCCATGAACACATTATCTTACCCCCATTAGGGATCCCCAGCAGATCCAGGAGATTTGAAGAACCACAAAGCATTGTGCATTGTGCTTTTCAGCTTCCGTGGATTTGTAGCATGTGCAGTCCCTGAGCTAGAGTTGGTATTGGCAACCTTTATTTTGCCATCTGTTTGTTGGTGCTGTTGATCTTGAACCTGCAAAATGTTTAGCATCCAGAACACCGTGGAATGTGGTGGGGTTGGAACAGACAGTAAAGATCACCAAACTGCTTCTGCCATGGACAGGGACAGCTCCCACCAGACCAGGCTGCTCAAGGCCTCAGTGTGCCTTTGAACCCTGCCAGGGTTGGGGCATCCACAACTTCCCTGAAAAACCTGTGCCCGGGTCTCACCGCCCTGACAGTAAAAATGTTCTTCCTAACATCCAACCTGAATTTCCCCTGTTTCAATTTGTACCCATGACTCCTTATCCTGTCACTGCAATTCCTAATGAAGAGTCCCTTTCCCTTCCCCGTGTGTATCCTTCAGATACTGAAAGGTACTCTGAGGTCTCCATGCAACCTTCTCTTCTCCAGCCTGAACAGCCCCAATTTTCTCAGCCTGTGTTCATAGAGAAGGTGTTCCCGTACTCTTACCAACTTCTTGGCCTCCTCTGGACTCGTCATCTAGCAAGGTTATCCATACTTTAAAAGTATCCATACTTTTTGCATCAAAGTTGCTGCCTCTGTGGTTCGGCTTGTACTGGAGCTGCAGGATGATGGTGTTCAAGAAGGGAAGGCAGCCATCAGAGGTGGTTTTCCCAATATCTCTAGTGTTAGTTTGGGAATATCACAAACTAAGTGGAAACAGAGTGATAATTGCAGATTGCACCTCAGAAATTACTGGCACGGTAAGAGCTCTGAGCACAGGGATCCTGTGGGGGGGTAGATGTAGCAATTTTATACTGATATAATACTCATGTATAAGTCAGTTGAACAATGAATACTTTGGCTGTGGCAGTGATTTAAAACCTCAGGCTGTTGTTTGACATTCTTAGTGTGCCCACAAAATGTGGAGGCTCCTTTTCAGTGTGAGAGGCTGGAGATGCCTGCACTGAGCTCCCATCCAGGCTGGGCTGCTCTGTGTCCTGGGGGCTGGGAACTGGCCGCCAGGACTGCTGGGCTTCCAGCAAGTTTCAGGATTCATTGCTGCTCTCCATACTTCTGTTTTAACCTCAAGTCAACAACTGATTATTTTTAAAGGTTAGCTGTTATGTAGCAGAAGAAACCCTCTCCTTTGCCAGCTTTAAGATGTGGTCTGTAACTGCACAGTTTTAATTTAGACAACAACAACAGCCGTTGCAGGTTAACCCTAATTATTACTACTCAGTTCAGTTTTTTTGAACAAGAAAAAAAATATCACCACCTACCAGTCACACCTCCACTTTACCAGTCTCCACGTGGAGCCAGCTCTCACCTGGATTGTGCAGAAACAAGATGGCAAGGGAGAACAGCAGACAAATCATGTCACTAAAAGCAATTCTTCTGGGTTAAACAAGGAGACCTTGAGGAACAGGGGCAGCTCTCCCTTGCCTTCCAGCTTTTGCCTCCTGTACCTCCTACCAGAGTTAAGTTGAATGAGCAAAACACTGCTTTTTTCAGAAAATGGCTCACACCTCAGTCAGATTTACCACTGCTTGCCTTGTCCTGGTGCATCCTCTTGTGAAGTGTGAGTGTTCCCAGTCCATAGAAAGTACAGGATGATGGATACTCTTTCCAGTAACTCCTTGCCAGGTCAGCTGTGGGTGTGTGCAGAGAGTGAGAGCAGACACGTGGACACAGGGCATGTGTTGATGGTGTATACACTGTACCAGTCCCTGGCTTTTAAATCTTTAATTCTGTGTCACTATTACAAGATGGATTTATAACATACTTGGTGCCAACATAACAATGCAGATTAGTCTTCTCTGAGTCAAACAGTAATACACTTTAATTTGCCTACAGCTACTGCATTGTATTGGCATGAAAGGAAATGGCTTTCTAATGCAGCTTCATCTGCTGAGCAGGGAGAAATCTGTGCTGCAGAGTGTAAAACTACATGAGACTATAGCTGGCAGCAAAATTTAGAGAAGAGAAACATAGCATAAGTAAAAGTATTTGTGAGTTGGAGGTATGCTAACAATCCTAGTTTATTGCTAAACATTCCATGTACAGTAATGCACTTTGCTTGGCGGGTTCATGATGGTTTCACCTTTGTTTTTCCACTACTTCATTTTCTATACTAAAATTTGTCCTGGAATAAAAGGTGTAAAATCATTAGTTTTTGAATTTTTTTGTGACATTAACAGGAGGTTGATATTATGAAGTTCCTTAGAAGCATTGTTGCTGCTAATACAGTCTGTGCTGTGCTCTAAACCTAGGGTACTGAAATCTCATTACTTAATCTGTTAAGTAAATGTTTCTGCTATCTGGTGTAAATGCTGCCTTCACTTGACAAGTGTCAGGCATTCTTTGAATGGACATGTACGCAAACAGTCACTCAAGTGCCAATATTTCCCTAATATGGAACTCCCCTCTTCAGGAAAGCAGCAAAGCCATCAGCTTCTCTCTTCCTCTTGAGTGGCTAAGGAAGAAATTATCATGTCTGGGACAATATCATCTAATAATTACTGCATATGGGATAGAGCAAATTTTTGTGGGCACAATGTGCAAGTTGGAGAGAAAAATTACATGTTTCATATACTTTTTTTTCCCCAAGAAATCAATGAAATATAAATATGCTTAAAATAACAGGTTTTGTTTCTAGACCAGGGATGTGTCTTGCTCTCAGCAATGGCAGAGAATGATTAATAACTTGCATGCAGAGAAGGAATGAAAAAAAATATTAATATAAACTGCTAGAGGGAAACAGTTGCAACAGGGCCTTGTTAGCACAACTGGTCTTTGATAGAAAAGGTGGTCCCATGGGCTGAGGAAAAGACAAAGAGAAAAATTTACAGGAAATAGTGGCAAGATGTCCAGTTCACTCCACTGGTGTGGTGGGTGCTCCAAAGTATCTGAGTGTTCTCCTATTTTGTTACCTGCCAGCTTTGCATCAAAGACTCACGAGGTGTGTGACCATCAGCCCACAAAGCTGAGCCTGTCACTGCCTGTCACTCACCCTGGCACCTGCTGTCCTTGTAAATGCAGCAGAGCCAGTCAAGCACTGTCACCCTCTAAACCAGCAACCTTCACCCCTCTTCTCTTCATCACCAGCTCTGTCCATCCTGAAGGCACATGGAATAGTTAGATTGATTGCCCTAAATTTGAAATCAAAACTGGAAAAAAAATAAACTGACTTTTTTTTCTTTTCTCCCTCAAAAAGTTGCAGCGACACAACAAAGATGATTCCCCTGACAAGTGGAGGACAGAAGAAGAAATGGCAGCTGAAGCAGAAATTCTGAAGAAGTATTTCCAGGAAAATTAGAGGTAAAGATTTGAAGATTGACTTACTCCTGCAACACCCAAAACTCTGCTCAAGCCTCCAGAGGCTTCTTGTGGAAAACAGGGCAAATATCTAGAATCTAGCTCTTAGATTTGTGTTGTTTCCAAAAGGACATGGCTCTCCAACAGTGGCTGAAATAACATGCTCCTTCTTAAACTAATCAGCACCATCCCAGAGCATTGTGTTTCCAGACAGCAAAACTAATGGTGTACCCAGAAATTAGAATCATCAGCATTTACTGAAGAGGAGTCTTTAACCTAACATATTCTCCCTCTGTTTTTAGGACAGAGATAGCCCTGGTACCTCTACACAGGGCTAAAACTGGTGTGTCTGTGTACAGCCACATATGCATATGCACCTATATATTAAAAATCGCATCAGAATTCAGACTGTGGAGTGGATAAGCAAATACTAACCTCACCTGTTAAGTATTAAATTATTTTAAATGATCAGTTCAACTTCCAAAACCAAGCCTGCTGGAAAACTGCCTGTTCTGCTAAATTTTCCACTGGCCTTAAAAGAAAAAAAAATATTTGCAGAGAGGAATAGAAAAGAGAAAACACTTGGAAACCACTAACTCTGGTGCTCTAGAAATTGAGAGTTTTTCATTTTGTACTTGGAGTCCCAGGAGCTAGATGCTTCCAGCAGAAATGAACTGGCCCCCGGAGATCAATGAGAGTCAGACTGGGATGTAACACTGCAGCAAGGATGCCAAAAGCTCCCTCCCCCCTGCTCCCCATATGCTGTTTGCCATCACCCAGCACTCTCACTTCTCTGTCATTTCTGACTGTTTCATGTTTTTCCTCTGAAGAACCAAAATCCTAGAAATAACCCTCCTCTCTCTGTGTGACTTACCGCTTGCAGCCAGCTTAAGAAATCTTGAGCTAAACTGTGCACGGTATGGGTGGCAGCTCTCATCTCCTGTGCCACTCTGCCATTTGGATGGCATTTTGGATGACTCCATTTGGAGTTCATGAGACTTCCCCTTCCATTTTTTTCTTGCATCCTGACCACGCTCTTGTCTTCTCCAGCCAAAGTAGCTGTGCCAACCCTTCTGTGGATGGGCACAGAAAAAGCCATGTAACACATGTAATTCCCATCTGTGGAGGAAATTGCACCCCAGCAGCTGGGACCTCCAGGGTTTGGAGCAGCACGGTTTGGGGCTACACAATCACATTTTTTCAGTGGCTGCTGGAGTTGCATTTAGAAACCCACTTTTCACCTTTTCAGAAATATGCTGCTCAAAAGTGAATTACTCAGCCAGGAAGAGCATACCCTTGGTAATGCCTGTGTAAGCACTCTTCTCTAACAGAGGCATTATGTGGCGCTTCATCTATGGCCCAGCAACCAATGAATAGCACGTAGAGGAAAATGGCACATTCCTATTCCAGTGTGATATTGTTTCCCTTTATTGGTTCAGTATGTTTTGGGGGGATTTTTTTTTTGGTCTCTTCAGAAATGACTTGGAAATGCATTTTTTCCTAGAGAATCTCAAAGGGGTTGGAATTAAATCCCCACATATCAGTAAAATGTTTTTTGTCTCTTCTGATACTAAACAAAAAGCTAGATAGATGGTATAAATCCTTTCCTTCAAGCAAATTCGTGTGGCTTGCACTCGTGGATATCTATTTTCATTTATTATGAAAATGAGTCAGCGTGAGTCTGCATGGATGACCTCTTGATACATTTCCCATGGTATTAAGGTCATTACCTTTCCTAGAACAAACCAGTAAATTAAATCTTCCTGGCATCATTATCATGAGAGTGCCTAGTACAGGCAGTCCTTCCAACCCTTAATTCCCAACATGAGGCATCACTGTCAACCTCTTCTCCCCAGCATTATTTTGCTTCTGCAGTTTAAGGCTCTGAACCTGAGATAAAGATATATCTCTGCACCTTCTGCATTTCTCAGCCTTTGTCTACTCTCCTAACCTTGCTTCTGAAGTGATGATGACTGAAAACTTCTGGCAAATTAACAAGGTTGTATGCATTCTTCTTTGAAGCTATTTTTGTGTTTCACCTACAAAGGATTTATTTTGCCATTTGTAGGTTTACCTGAATGACACTTGAATTGAGGTTTTTTTCATGCAGCACAGGGAAAGTCAGGAAGAGCTGAATGTGGGTGTTCTGCAGCCAATAAATAGCAATTTTTAAGGCCTTGTGCATTATTTTTTTACTTCATTGTTTTGTTTAAAGAAGCTCAGCTTAGCTAGATTAGCCAGGGCAGACCGAGCTGTGTTTTAGGGCTTTTCCAGCTGCCCTTACATTTATCACAATTCCTTCACCACCTGCCACAACTCTTGTATGATCTGACTAGGCACAGTCGCACCTTTACCTGTATTTAGAGACTATCTGATCAAGAAGGACTTGCAGGTAACTTTTTCCTAGGAAATATTCAAGTAAGGCAAGAAGCTCTTGGTTCTCTCCCTACTTCATTTGCTGATGCTCCCCCTTGGCTGGCTGACTAAGTACAGTTAAGTGCTTCTACATCAGTCCCCAGATGACCCAAAATATCCACCCACTTGCTTAAGGAAATGAACCCATTTAGCCTTGCTAGGTTTCCACCCTTAAGAAAATGCTTATCCTTAAATATTTTATCTGTGTGCAATATCAGTGAGCGAATTTGTGTTTTGCGTGTGTTTCTGGTCTTCTTCTGGGCATCCCCGTGCCACCGTATCCCACCTCATTACAAGGACTTGTCACTTCTTGAACAGTCCCAGTAAGTGCAGGCTCTGTGAACTGAACTGTGTCTGCAGAGATGAAGTTTAGGAGAACTTCATGTGACTTTGGAAGAGAAAAAAGAAAAGGAAAGAAAAATTTTCTGCGGGGAGGATATTTAATACAGAATTTCACCAGTTAGTCACTCTCTTGCTTTGTAGCACCAAAATTTTACCTCTTTAGAACCTCTTTGGGAGCTGTTTCTCAGTCTGTGTTGGCTCTCCTCTGGTCAGCCATGTTTGATAACTTGGTTAATTTTGAGGCAGATCCACAGGGAAAAAATTCTTACTCAAAAAGCAGGATTTGATGCAGCACCCTAATTTCCAAGCCTATTTTCAGATGTGCCTTTTGAATTTTCTGACTATGTATAGCTGGGTGTTTTGACAGTCTGTTTTGTGCATTTTAAACTGCACATGCCAGTGAAAAGGCTAAAGATTAAAAGATTTACTAACCTTCAGATAGTATGTGAAAAATGTTTCTCTTCAAAGGCAGCTTCACTCTGTGTTGTTATTTCTGGAGAAAGAAACAGGCTGCACAAGTTTAAGTAGTTTTCCTATATTGTGCATAACTGAAGTACTACTTTTATGCCATTAGAAAAGTACACAGTCTAAAGTACAATGTCAAAATGTTTCTTTGCATAAAGAAGTTGACAGTGATATTCTGCTGCCAAGTGCTTGGAGTTACAAATATTCAATAGCTTTTAATTGCTTAACCTGGGTATTTTTTGCCCTGCAACATGCCAAATTCTTGTAAAAAATCCCTTTAAATTATGTGTCCGACACAGTCTTGCAGGATTTCTGATGTCAATTCTTCCCCTTGTCCCCAGTCTGGCAATGTTTCTGGATAATATAGTCTTTCCAGCTTTTCCAGACAGTATATATTTTGTTATTTTTTTTCCTCCACTCATTCTTTGGGAGCACTCATCCTGCCTCACAGCTGCCTGTTCTGCACCAAGATCTTGGCATGTGTGAAAAGCAGGGGAATCACCACTGATAGCAGCAGCTGACCAGGGGGAATTTAAACTGGCAATTTGACTTGCATCTGATTTTGCTCCAGCACCTTTGGAGTGTGACAATCCATGCTGCATGCCTGACAGTGAACACCAGAGCAATCCCATCACTTCCCTTAAATTTAGGCAAGTATGACAGAATAACTTGCAACACCCATCTTTGCTTGTTTTACTGTATGAAAATCCCTCCTATCAATTCTGGTACTTTAAACT
The DNA here is from genome assembly GCA_013400315.1 of Bombycilla garrulus. Lineage (NCBI taxonomy): Eukaryota > Metazoa > Chordata > Aves > Passeriformes > Bombycillidae > Bombycilla > Bombycilla garrulus. Next base: position 127,787 of record VXBU01006789.1, on the reverse strand, counting down.
GCATAAACCCACAAAGTAATGGCTGTGTCTGTGATTACTGTCTGGGGCAGTGAGGACAGTCTGCCCAGAAGATGCTGTGGGTCACAGAGGAGGTTGTCCCCTGGTCATGGTCAGAGGTGTTTTCTGCCCTTGGTGCTGCCTGTTGGCAAAGCAGAGTCACCAGGCAGTTTTGAAAAACACAACATGCTGTGCTATGGGAAACAGGAGCAGGGACAAGGGGTGCAGCCAGCAGAGACCCTCAGTAGGTTCAGAGCCTCACTTTATAAAGCAGGGCAACATTTTGAGGCTTACACTGGAATTAGAGTCAAGATGGTGCCAGGGCCTGGGCAGTTCCCAGAGGGCATGGTCTAGGAGCTGTTTGTGTGTAATCCTGAAGTAAACACACATCCCAGTAATCTGCTATAGATTTCTTTGCACTCCAGACTTAAGTGCTATTAATTATACCCACTCAGAAGCCTCCAAGAAGCATTAATTAGAAAGCAGGAGCTGGCAGTTGGCTTGTCTGTGTGAAACAATTATGACCTGAGAATGAAGTATAAGCTTCAAAAGAAGCACATTTTATGAAGGTCACCTTGAAAAACATCATAACAATCTGTCAGAAGAGAATGCAGCACTCCGAGTGTGCATTTCAGTGTGACATTATGCTTTAAGTAGTTGGAAACAGCAAAGAAAAGATGGATCAGATCATAGGGTCTGTGCTTTTACACCCAAAATTCTCTTTCTTCTGCAGTAAGTACATATAAAATAATGTTTTTGTCATTTCAATGGGATGCAAGGCAAGTTGATTATCAACACAAATCCAACAAACATAATCTAGCCCTTGCTGATATTTTTTAAGTGTAAAATATCCAGACCCCCCAACTCTGCAGCAGGGAGAAGGTTTATACGCAGGAATTACATTACCTCTTGAAGGGAAGCTGTAAACAGCCAGAAGTGGTGCAGTGACTGTACAGCAGTGACACCCAGACTAGAAAGCTCAGGGCAAAAGGCTCCCCCAAATAAATATGTTGTTCTAACGCACAGCAGCTCCAGTGCTGATGCTGATTATTCTCCTGGTTGAAGCATGTGATTATTTATTATGAAAACAGAGCTACAGGAGAGCTAGCTATAGTAATAAATGAAGTGTCATCCTCTTGTGGGAGGCAATAATGTCCCACTCACACCCATTGCAGGGCTGTTTTGAGGCTGGAAGTACTACTGTCCTGAAAGTTATACACCTCATTCTCTGGACTTTCATTTCCCTGTAGGTGACCATTTAATTCAGCTTTCCAGTACATGAATTTCATACAGCACTGCTTGGATCCTGTCATTATGGCTACAGTGGAAACATTGGGGCCAAAGACACAGACATAATTCTACAGCACAAATGCAAAGCAGCAAATGCATTACCGTTGGTGAAGAAAACTGACAGCCAAATGTTCTCTTAACCTGTACATCCAGCAGCCTGAATGGCTACCTGGGCTGCCTGTCAAAATAAAATATTGTCAGTGTGATCAGTTCTTGATTCATTGTTGTCTTTGTGTGTCACACTGTACAAGAGGAAGATGGGGAAAGCCTAGTAGAAGTGATGGACAGCTGTCAGAAGACCTGGGGTAGAAGAGCTGAGGTGCAGGAAAACACTGAGGTTCAAATAAAGATGATACCAACTGTGACTAGGTATTTTTATACCTAAACCTGTGCTAAGATGGTGCTAATCTCTTGCCCTCAAAGCTGCCATAGGATGCTCTTACCGAGCAGCCAAACCCTCCTTGAGGCAGATTCACAAAATCCGTGCCAAGTGATTCACAGGCTGCCATCGAACTGTCAGTCAGGAGGGGCTTACAATGGAAACTGTTGCTCAAAATGCCGTGGGAATGGGAAACATATGTTTCAGTGAGAAAAGACAATCAAACAAAGAAGTGGGTGGCTGGGGAATTGCAGCCACAACAGCAGCAGGATTCGAGCCTCGCGCGCAGCCCCGGGGAGCGAGTTCGGGGCTGTGTCCCTGGCTAACACTCGGGTAACAACTTTGTGTTTAATAAGCTGAGATAATTTTCCTGGTATTGAAGCCAGCTCTAAACATGTTCTGAAGTGAAGGTACAAAACTGAAGATACCAAGCCAAGAGCCCATTTCATGCTCAATTATTAGCAAAGGTTTGTATCGTGGTATCCTGTTGCTGTAGCTGCTGCATAATAGAACTGCCCAAAGAGACATTCGAGCTAGCAACTCAAACATGACCTCAAAGCCTGAACACTGCCTTTGTGTGAGTGTCGGTATCTGGGCTGTGTAGGTGGAAAGGCATTAATAACTCCTCCAGCAAGTAGTTATTTGAGAAAGGAAGGGGGTGATGGATGTTGGAAATATGTTGGACTTAGCATACTCGAGGCTCTGTTGTTTGCCAGGATGTCAGTCTCTACACAAAAGCAGAGGTATTGCAGGGATAAACTCAAATGCCCTATTTGTGTCACACCTGGGGCTGCTGCAAGCCTCTAGCTACCACTGCAGTAGCAACTGTGCCGTGAGTTTGTGCAGCGATTTCGCACACAGCTTCCACAGCTGTCAGGCGCTCAGCATTTCTATTTCTCTGCTTCAAGAACACCTTCCACATCTGTCATGGCACCTATTACAGGTCTTTTACCAGGATGGACATCCAAGAGTTGTGTAAAATCGGAGCAGATGTGGCAAGAAACGCCTCTTTCATTGTCCAGCATGTGAGGCTGGGGGCATTTTCAGGGCAATGGTCCCAAATCACTGGTGTGTAATTCCTTGGCATCAGGCAGTATTCCACCACTGGGTCGGGATGCTTGAGGATATACAAGAGATGATAGTCTTGAAAGATTATTTGTAGGAGCTTATATAAGAGATCATGAGCCCCAAAAAGTCTTGCACGACGTTATTATAGCAAAATAGATTTGAAGAGTAAGAAGCTGGATTTGATGACACAAGATGCCCTTTCTAATCCTTTGTTCCTAAGAGGAGCAGTCAGCAAAGCTGGAGACTGGGCTGTCTTATTCAGGGACATCAGAGAGGTGGCCTCACTTCATGTTTGTTTTTTGTAAAATGATCCTGACCTCTGTCCAAGGGTGCTTTGAGAGTTAGGAATGAAAAGCACGATGTGAAAGGCAGACATTAGTATTATTTGCAAGTGCAGTTTATTGAAAAAGCAGATAATAAATCAGAAAAATCTCTTTCTTGTTCTGGTAAATAATTTTAAAATAGTTGTGTGCAAGGCTTTTCTCCTTCCTCTGTTGCAGGGGCTGTAATAGGAGCTGCAATGTGCTGTGTGGGGGTTTAACACTGAACATTTCCTTTTGCCTGTTGCTGTCAGTGACTCCTGTCAGAACACACTAATGAGCACCTAAGTCGTTAGTAATAAACAGCCTTACATTTTGTCTTACCAACAAAGATCAAAGCTGCTATTATATGTAATGATCTGTTATGTTTGATATTTCTCAGGTAACAAAGTGTTTGGAACATTTCCCATGACACCAGAAAGTCCCCAGAAAGAACGACCTCATTCTCCAGTTCTCAGTGGCCCTGGAGCTGCAGCTTGACAATTTTATTATGTTCCACAAATATGAGATTCTTCCATGAAAAATTTTATTGGACCTTCGGATATCATCAAGGTTGAATTCCAGCTAAGACAACTAAATAGCACTGGTTCAAAATATTGCTCTGAATTTTAACTCATATTTTTCTGAATTGTGTACTTGGGAATGAATCTTTTTAAATTGTCCCTTGGCCTAAATAGAAATAAAGTGTCAGGTACATTATAAAGTGTTTACTCCATGTTGTGCTCTTTGATTCAGTTATTTTCTATAGGCTATTTCATCATAGAAAAATTAGATCTTTTAGCAGTGTGGCAATTCATACACAATCATTACAGACTAGCCAAGATAAACTTGGAAAGCTGTTTTTTCTTCAGGTGAGTCCTATAACAAGAAATAATAAGCTTCCTGAGATCTTTCTTTTCTCTGTTCTTCTAACACATTATGACAAGGCTTCTGGAGTTTTAAGTGATACAAAACACTTCTGCAAAACAATTAATATGTGAAGTTGCTCATGGGATAGTAATCACATTGGGGTTAGACTGGCATGAATGGCTGCTCCCAGCCACCAACGAGTGGGAACCTCCCACATGGAACAATCTCTTGGCAGGAAATGCTGTGTTCAGAACCCTGCACAGGAAGAAACCCACCATGGGTTAGTTGTTGATTGGTAACAGATAATACAGGAAAATAAGCCAAGCAACAGATGGAAGAGAGAAGAAATTATTCCATAAGATTTGTGTGAAAAGAGTACCCATAATCCTTCTCTGGAACTGCAGGGAAGCAAATAACCAAAGTTTTCTGTGTCCTCCAAACTCAGAATGGAAAACAAGATGCCCCCAAGTCTTTCAACAGGAGTCATGCTGAGGGAGGCCATGGGGTGCAGAGCCTACCTGAGGGCTTGAGGAGGTCACGGCTGGGTCCAAAACAGAGCCTGGCAGAGCTTTGCCTGCCTGACAGCACAGTGTGAATGTTCAGAACAAATTCAACTGCTCCCAGATAGTCTGTCCTGGAGGGTTACAGCCTGACCTGAGAAGTATGAAAATGCACAACGGATGAGCTCTCATGATTTTCACCAAGTCTCTCTCTGCTCTGTACTGCAGAGACATTCAGTCCACTGGCTTGAAGTCTTTATGCTTGTCAAATATAAATAGAAATACTAGAATAAAATCACTGATGTTTGATTCCAGTTTTTACTCTCGTGCTATTTAAATATTGCTCCTGAAAACCACTTTGATTCAAAGACTTACCATGACCCAGTGCGGCCCCCAATATCTTCCATTAGCACTTTTAAAACCTGTACAGATTGTAACACTATTTCTTTCGCTATGCAGAGTAAATGAAAAGTCCATTTTGATGGTGTCTGCACTTCTTAGACCCTGAGCAAGGGCTGAATAAACAGGAAATGAAGGTCAGGGAGCAAGAAGCAACAGAGAAGGTAAGGTGAGCAGACAGAATGGTCAAAGAGGCTGGCAAATGGGCCAACATAAACAGCTGTCCTTTTGCACTTCAGCATTTCAAGTAGCTGTGACTTCAAACAGAAGGAAGACAATGGCTGTACTGCTGGGGAACACTAAAAGAAAAACCTCATCATCAGTTACATTTGCAAGGCATTTTCAAACCTGGTCCTCAATGGCTTCCTATTTATTATGGAATATTCTGTATTAATTCCATAGCTGTGAGGAGCGGGCGCTGCGCCAACCATTTCGCATGGGGGCTGCAGAGCAGAGGAGTGCTGAGCTCCATGGAAGATTTCATTTGTGCAAATGAGGAGGCCATTATCACAGCACTAAAGGTCCTGTTTTTAAAAAAGGCCTCCTGTGACATTATGCACAAAACAACCTATTTATGCAGCATGAAAATATTTATGTGCTTCACTCCAGCTTAAAAAGGGAATTTGCAATAGATGAGGGACATGAGAAAAGATTGGAGTGAGAGATAAGGAGAGATTAGAAAAGACAGATCATGAAGTACATGACATTCTGCAGCAGTATGTGGACTAAACCCTCACGTTTTTTTTTAAGATATGGACCTTGAGGATGGTGTCTGGATCATTTATACACTTCTTACAGACCTAATGTTCCACAGGCAGGGAGCTGTGTGCAGAGATGCCATTGCTGGAAATGTGAGGAGATGCCGTGCTAAAGACACTGATGGCCTTTGTAACCATCTTTGTCCTTTTTAACCTTCATCTCTCGCCCTCATGGGGGTAGTGGCTGGGAATGCTGCAGGGCTGAGCTCTCTCACCCAAAGCAGGAAACACAAGAAAAATCACCTGTGCCAGGGCTCAGATGGCACAGGAGGACTGGTCCCAATGGGGTGGCTTCATAACAGCACAGAACTCAGATCCTCATTCCCTGTCCTTACACAGAAGAAAATTTCCCATATTTTTTTCAATTCCTAAGAGTTTTTCCTGAAGCAGCAGTTCCTCTGAAGGGCTGCAAGGGCTCTGCCTCTTTTTCCATGAGTAAATCAGATATGGTTCAGACACAGTTCTCCTCACTGAATTGTAGGAGCAGACTGGAAGCTCCACATGTCCCCTGAGTGCCCTGGAACAGAAATTGCAGAAAAGGTGTCTCAGGACACGCACGGGGGAACAGATGGGTCATTGGGAGCACACACTGGCCCATGCATCACTTCCTGCCATGCCAGGCAGCTCAGGAGCTCTCAGCAAAGGCTGTGGGTGCAGCATGGGCATGTTTGTTATTTGTCTTTCAGCAGCTCAGTATTGCTCTCTCTCCAGATGCAGATGTACCAGCTCCAGGTTCCCAACAGAACAGTTGATGCCACCCCAGGCAGCTCCAAATGGTTGTGTGCTGACAGATCAATGGGCTGGGGATGGGCCGTGTCAGCTCCTTGAAGACTTGGTGTGTTCATTCAGAAATCTATGATGCTTCTAACCTCCCCTAGCACACATTCATCCACCCCCCAGGCATCAGGCTCTCTTTTGATTTTGTGCTCAAATAAGCCAGTGTTTTGGTCTTAATTAATGTTGGAGAGAAGGGAAAATGTTCTGTTGATCTCTGTGGGAGCCTGACTGGGCTGCAGACTCAGGCCAGTGCTAAGACAGTGGGTGCTGGCTGCAGTGGGGGGAGTCAAGGTCAGCTCCTGGCCTGTGACAGTACCCTGAAATGTGGCCAGGGACTGAGCACTCCTGAAATAAAAATACTTGAATCCATGTAGGATCCAGAGTGATCTCATACCCAGCTGTAAAGCAATAAAAATCTTAATGCCCCCGTACCCACAGACTAATGAGAAGTTCTCTAGCCCAAATATACACATAGTGACAGCCATGAGAGTATCAAAATAATTTCCATGCCAGCTTTCTGTGCCCTCCTATCCACTCCCCATCTCTCACTGTCACTGTGGTCAATGGCTGCTGAAAAATCTTGTCCAATTCCCACATCTGGTTCCTGACATGCAGGCCAGCAGCTCTGTGAAGGATAAAATGCTGCTGCTCATGTAAGCTATCCTGTGCATTGGCAGGGCTGTGCGTTTCAGAAGAGTGATAGATTTCAGCTCTTGTGAAATTTCTGAATAATCAGCTCATCAAAAAATATCATGCAGTTTCCTTGTAGTCCTTTCCAACTTGTCACCTCTCTTGCCAATAGCTCTGTAGGGTGACCACAGCTTGGCAGAGCCCATTAGCAGAGCTCTGCACAATCACTCATAAGTAGAGCTGGCTGGAAAATACAGTGTTCCCTCCTGGGGAAAAAAAAAAAAAAAGAAAAAAAAAAAGAAAAAAGAGGTGGGGCAGAGGGTGTGTTTGGGGCTCACTATTTCAGGATGAAGATTTTCCCCACTTCTCTCTCCAGAGCCCTCTTCTCCTCCCCCACTGTACCTCACCCTTTTTCCTTCTTTAGCGGATGACTCCAAGAAAATAAAAATTCAGCTTAAAGTGGCAAAGACATTGGATGCTGTTCAATCTGCTGGTGACTCCTCCTGGTCCCCAGGGCTAGGAGTGGCACTGCAGGACGGGCACCAACACACTGGCACCTTCTCCACCAGAGACTCCTGAGCAAGCTGTCCTTGAACCTGCACATTTTGCTGCAACTGCCCAGTTTCTTCTTTGCAGTTTCTCGAGAAGACATTCTTGAGATAGATTTCTCTCTTTGAGCAGCACAGCAACCTTTTGTTTGGGCATCTGGGAGCTGGTAACCTTGTTTCTGTACATGGTGACATGGGGGATGCTGGAAAGGCCCAGGGAAACCTGACCAGCAGTGCTGCAGAGACATGGGGCTGAGCAGCCAGAGTCACTTCAGCTGCTCCTCACAGCCCTGGGATGCCTCCAGGCATGCCCCCTTGTGCCTCCCCATTCATTTGAGACACCTGTTTCCAAGTCCCAGGTGATCATTACTTTGGCTGGGAAGAGCAGAGTTCTTCATTGTGCCCTCTAAGGATGCTCAGCTGCTGACACTGGGGAGGAGGCCGGGCTGCCTGCAGATCCCCTGAGGGCAGGGGGCAAACAAGTCCTGCAGAGGAAGGTGAAGCAAAAATCACTGGTTACTGTGCTAGGATTAAAGCTGTGGCATGAAAGCCTTATATGAATGAGATTATTATATTTTTTAGGTCTGTGGTAGCTGCATTGACTGTGACACTTTGCGCAACCTGGGTTTAGCGTTTTTGTCACATTGCAAACACAATGTGGGGCACAACTGTGGGACACAACTGTGTGGGACACAACTCCATCCATGAGTGAGCAATGGCTCCAGCACAGATTTCCTGTACTGCCTGTCCCCTCTTGGATCTGCCTCGACCCAGCCCCATTTGCTCTGTCCCTCTCTACTTGTGTCACCATATCTTTCTGCTCAGGGCTTTTGTCATTTCTTTTGTCACCATAGTGACAGGAAAAGAGTGATGATTGCTGGAGTAATTTCCCGTATTAGCTAGCACTGGCTTTTCAGCCTAAATCAGCGCTTCATTTTTCCTGTGCTCTGGCTGAGCATCACTGGAGCATCATTAGGGAACAGTGGAAGAGGGGCCTTGTTGTGTTGTGGTGCTGCCTGTGCTCCTCTGGGATAGCCGAGGCAGGGACAGGGCCTTCAGGTCACCTCGTGTTCCACGAAGAATGCGGAGAGAGAAGGGGAAGAAAAAAGATGTGTTTACAAAGGTTTCTCCCTGAGTGCATTTGCTCAATCTCATGGTCAATAAAAGTAGGAATTTGGGCACACATGTGTCCTGGGGCACGTGCCTGTCTGCAGGGCAGTAGGAAGAGCTCCCCAGAGGTAACTGTTCCCCCTGACTGATGTAGGGAGTGGGCAAAGACCCCCCTGTGCCCCCAGTCTGTGCCCTCTGCTCTGCACAGCCCAAACCAGGGCTGGGACCAAAGCTGGGCTCCCAAGAGGGTGGCTCGCTGCAAAACTCTGCTCCCTCCCAGGCCTCGTTAGCCATGCACTGCATCTCAGAGAGACAGCACACACACACAAATACATCCTTAAAAATCAAGATCATTAAGTAAGCAAATGTGTCTAAATAGCAAACAAGCTACTGAAAAGCAGAGAAAGGTCACAAAATGTGAAATGAAAGCAGCTCTTCTGTTCCCCGTGTCAGCAGCGCTGGTCCTCCTTAAGAGGATATATTAAGAAGAGTCAACCTTCATTTCGAGCACGCTGCCTTTTGTCCTTCTATCACAACATTAACATTATCCCCACATAATTTTATGTATTTAATTTTACAATAGACTGTGTCAGTGAGCAGTGCCTGTAAATATTTGATCACCACCATTCCTCTAGGATTATCTTATCAAGAGTAAAGATATTAAAATAGAAATCTTGTCATATTGCTGCCTTTATACTTCCAGCCTAAGAGTTGATTGACAGAAAATGAACTGCCTGAACTAGCTGTAAAGTGCCTTTTCACTGAGAGTTTTAATGCCAGAGGCTATAGAAAAAAAGGTTAGCTAGTCATTGGAAACTTATGCCTTGCTGTAGTTATGGAGCTTTTGTACTGAAGATTAAAAAATATGAATCTACTAGGGGCATTTTTACAAGTGTAAAATGGCATTGGTCCTTTTGTATCTTTTTGCCATCACTAATGAGCCTTAAAAAGAGCTTTTCCTTTTTTCCTGAACTTGAATATTAGATGCAGTTTCACTGAAGCTCACAGACACAGGCTGAAGAATAAGCTCTTGACTTACCTAACCTACAAAATTTCTTTTTTGGTAATAAAATGGCTTGCAAGCCAGGACTAAATGTTCTTGTCTAGCTTGGAATATCAAACCACCGCAAATAAGTCAAGGTTTCTATTTATGGCCAGTTAAAGACACACCTGTAATGCTGTTTTAATGTCACAAAATTGTGCTGAAATTGTCATGTGTCTGAAGAGCACCACGATGCAAATATACAGCTGGTCCCCGAGGGCTTGCTCAGCCTGTGCTCCAGCACGGATCAATGCAAGTTTTTGCTGGAGTAAGGACCCAAGTGCCAATTCAGGAAGGTACAGCATGAGCAAACTTTAATCACAAGCTTAGAAATCAATAAAGACAGAATCTGGCTGGGTGAGGAGGGGTGGGTCCCATATCTCTGCAGCTCCTGCACCCAAGTGGGCGTTGGGGCAGCAGTTCTGGCATCCCGGTATCCTGAATAAATCTGGCTTTGTCTTGTCCTGACCTTGGAGGGCAGGAGAGGCTGGGTAGTTCACAGATCTGTCCCGTTGCAATGACTCACTGTAGCCACTGGCATTAAATCACTCAAAGTCTTCCAGGCATTGACAAAAGTGTTATTGTGGGATGGCTGTGGCTGGAGTGGCCAGAGACAGCAACCTGGAGCATTCTGCTTTAGCCAGAGCATCCCTCCCACATTTTTACCCTCCAACATGAACAATAACTGTATGAAATGAAACTAATTACACATTCAGCAGCCCATTGTTGAGCTGTTATAAAGGGATTTACATGGGTGGCTCTGTTAACAGCAGTGGGTGGTCCCCTGCATGCTCTCCAAGGGCTCAGAATGTAGAGAAGCTTGTTCTAACATTTCACTCTTGAGAAAGGTCAAGAGCCGTGCTTTTTGTTCAGAGTGCTCAATATATTCAATTAAAATATACTGCTATGTTCATCAGCTATTAACTGTCTTTGCAATAGCTGTAATTAAACACGTACTTCCCTGTGAAAGGAAATCTTTCAAGACAAATTCTGACATGGGGAGAGAGAAGAGTGGGAATTTCTCCAGTGTGGGTTTGCTTTGTGCCTCCACATGAATCCCTCAGCCTTTCCCAGTTCTTGGGGCAAAAATGGCTTGGAGGTGATGGGCTGGCCAGATCCAGGTCCTGACATGTCCCTTCCCTGGGGACACTGAGGGTGAGCTGGACACCAGCAGTGCTGGATGCATGGCAACTGTGATGAATAAGTTTCTGAAATATTTGTTACTGGGTTTTTTGTGCCAGCTCACCCCTCCCCTTTTTCTTCCCTGCAAACGCTGTTTTCTAAAAGAAACAACATAGGTAGGGAAATAATCTCTTAAGCAGCTGCTAAGACCCCCAAAAGCNCGGAGCAGCGCGGGAGCGAGGGAGAAGCAACAGCACGGCAGCGAGGTCCGATAGAAACCGGGGGGACTGCGTGTAGCGGCGGAGGCACGACTGGAAGGACCCGAGAGACGCAGGAGCAGGCGCACAAGAGAACCTCGATTGCGAAATCAGAAACGCAGATTTCGCAATCAAAGACTGAATATTTGCATATTCAAATAAAGACGCGCGGGAACATGGGGTAACAACTAGAGAGGGAAAAAATACTTAAAACTCCAAAACTAGGCATTGTTTAAAGAAAATAACATCACGCCTTGCTCGGGAAAATGCGGGACTATAGATTGGGGCTTTAGTGGAGTGTCGCTGTAACCTTGGGGAAACGCGAAGGAATACGGACTGGGCCGACAACGAGTATTAGAATGAGTCGTCCCAGGGCGGCTCTCGTGAGCCCAGGAGGTTTCAGCCGTGCTCATCAGCAGGACTAAGAACATCCTACTTCAGTGAGCTGGCATAATTTTAAGCAGTGGTGGATTTCAGTCTCTGCGCCTACCCAGAGCTGAATCCTTTTAATAAAGGCATCAAAAGAACTAGATTTTCCTGCCCAGTTTATTATTTATAACAGCAGCAATGGGGAAAAAAAAAAACAACAGCCAGACAATTTCCTCAACCAGGCAAGTCACTTGCAGAAACATCATTTCCAAAGTTCCTCTTAGAGCCTCTGGGATAAGAAATGGAGAATGAGAGGAGTCAGCTGCTCAGCAGAGTTTAACAAACTCAGAGATTTTAGAGAGTTTAGCAGCTTGTGGCCTCCAATGTAGTAGAAGAGTTAAAAACCACACACCCTGCTTTGAAAACTTTCTCCAAAAAGCCTGAAATGAAGAAAAATCCCAAAAGGCAGACTAGAGGCAGGAATCAAAGGAAGCAAAAAGAAATTACCTGAGCCAACTGTTCTAATTATATACACACACCAGTCAAACAGCGATAGCAATTGTTGGCACTCTTAAGACGGATAGTGGGGAAATGGAGATACAGTGGCAAATAACACATATTAAGGAATTAGTATTCAATTATGCTAAAGAAGGAGGTGTGTATTTACATCAGTCAGAAATCAGGCATGCAGAGAGATGGGTGTCAGCAGGGAAAAGTATAGCAAGAAAACCAGAGTGTGGTTGTGACAGGTTTCCCTGGTAGCTGTGAACAAGGAGGGGTTGAACCAGCATTGCTTGATTATGTCACAACTTTTTGCATCTAACAGCATTCATCATGCAGCTGCAGAAGCCTCCAGGCACAGGGATAGAGCAGGGCATGAGGAAATTCAGAGCCTTGGTGCACCACATGGGATAAACTGAGTGTTCTTCTTCTTGCCATGGGGATTTGGGGGACAGTAGAGTGCCTCTTACCACACTGTAGCAGTTGGTTTTGACCTCCTGTGTGTTCATGGTCTTCCAGGTCCTTTCACAAAAATATCCCAAAGCTCCTCGTGTGTTTGCCATCGTCCCCACTAGGCTTCCTCAGCAAACGCCCCTGTTCCTCTGCTGAGGCCTTTAATGGAGATAGACAGTGATCAAAGTAAGCTGCAGCCCAGTGCTTGAAACAGCTCTCTTACCATTACTGGGCCCTATTATCCAATTCCTCGCCTATTTCTGAGTTATTTAATTAATCCCCATCTTCTCCAGCATAACTTACACTGTTAGATATTCAGAGCACAAAGGCAGGGAATTCACTGAAATCCTGGAGGAGGAGAACTATAGGATTTCCTTTATCTACAAGATCAGTTAGGGATTTCAGGTTAATCTTACTTGATAAATCATGTTGCATTTTATCCCATTTGCCTTCATGTCTCTGTAAATGGTCTTTCAGAAAAAATGTGACCAAGCTCCGAGTACTGGACCCTGATCACTCAGAAAGCCCTTCTTAAATACGTGCATGACATGGGACACACTCCTTGTACACAATCCCACCCCTGAGCTGATAAGATGGTCAAGCACCCACTTCAAAAACTGCAGCAGAAAGACTGCCCACTCTCTGCTGTTGGGAACCCAAGCCTGCTCCTCAGGTGCCCAATAAACCTAGCAAATTATGTAAATACCCCAAAAATGTCCTGTTGCAAATTCCTGCAGGTTGATCAGAAGCTATAAAACCCACTCAGCATGGGCTCATGTGTTTGGGATCTCATTTCTGCACATCTTTCTTAACTTCCAATTTTGCATTCACTCTCTTTCCCATGTTGCCCTTAGCCCACGCTCCAAATCTTCCTCCTCATCCAAAAGCCAGGTATTTTTCCTGTTTTGAGGAAGAGGCCATATAACCTGTCCACATACTGCTGCCCTGTGCTTTGAGCCAGTCTGCTCTCCTTGGTCTTTCTCATGCCCTGTGTTTGTAGAGGTTGTGCATTTGAATAGTCTTTCCAAGGTCTAAATCTAAGCAAGTGTCCCTTCATCCTTCCCTTCCTGACCTATTCACACAACTTGCTTTATTGCCAAAGCTTCTTTCATTATGCCACTTAGATTCTGCTAATTCTTGGTCTTTTTAAGAAGATATTTTTCATCCAATTCTGCTGCCAGTTCCTTCCTAGAAGTTTTTTCCTTTTAAACTGATCTGAAGCAGGTGGGGACCTGCTTGCTGTGCGACGATGCAGATGGTGGAGCAGCAAAGCTCCTTGGGTGGTCAAGCACTTTATAAATTTCGAGCCAGAAATATACAAAAAATGGCCAAAAGAAAAGTCTTTCCAGGGAGGACAAAATCAACATAACAGCTTTGGCTGGCTGCATGTAGGCAAGAACGTGGCACTGCCTTGAGCTGCCCAGGTGTGAGTGCCCCAGCTGAGTTTTCCAGGTAGTGCCACACCCTTGGTCTACTCCAGCAGCACTCACAAGCCCTGATGAGTGCCGGAGCCAGAAGGGAAGGGAACCTGAATCCCAGGCCTCTCCTGATGTAAACCAGGCTGCAGATGATAAACAAATCATCAGTATCTGTGCTATAGACACTAAACAGGAGAGTTCTAGTCAAAGCCAACAGCTGAGAAGCAAAGCATCCCTTTCCAGCCCTGGGTCTCCTCTCCATAGACTCGGCCATTTCTGCTCGCCCTACAGCAGGATCTGTCTCTGCCCTGTCCTCAGCCACTCTCCAGAGTCACTTTTGGACTAGGCTGAGGCACTGACTGTCTGTAAAAAAAGAGGGAAAATTAACAGTGGCAAGACAGCGAGCCCTGGGTGTGTGCACACCTGTGCACAGGACAGACTGCAGCACACTCCATATTTTTCAGGTCTAAACACAGACAGATGCCATGAAATGCTCAGAGAGGTGGCAGGGGGGGAATTGAAATCTCATTGTTTATAGAGTGGCATCGAGGGACAGAGAAACAAATACAAATGCTCAGGCACAAGCTCAGCTAAAGATGTTTTGGGCACTTAGTCTCGGTTCCCTGAACAGGCGGGGCAGCAGCAGCAGCATCATCTTGATAGAAGTTCCCAACAGAGATGGGGATTTCCCCCAGAGCTTCTGGGCAGCTGAGATGGGCACTGCTGAGCACAGCTGAGTCAAGCACCAGAGCCACAGCCCTCTCCAAATGCTTATGTTCACTAGGTATAGATATAGATGATATATAGATTAAAAATGTTTTCAGGTATTTATATACAAAGGTAATTACATATCTAAACTCCAATGTTTTTTAATGTTTAAAATGTGTGCAAATGTGTATATTTATGTGCATATATATATGCTAGTTGTATATATGTATAAAAAATACCTTTTAAAAGGTATTTATATATACACACATGCATATGCATTATAACACCTTTCTAAATATATGTATACACATAGGTATTATATTATCATATATTATACTTACATATCTATTAAATATCTCATATAAACATAAGTATATAAAGGTATTTTAGAGTACTATGTGGATATATATATTCATATGCCTGTATAAATAAATGACATAAATTATTATAAGCAATAAATATGATTAGATATACATATACTATAAACCATTAAACTACCTAATATTGTCATGCCTCTCAAAGTATTGAGGAGTCAGTGCTGGGGTGTGATGGAGAGGGAGAAAAAGAGGCCAGGATGCATCCAGTATCATCCCACTTTGTGCCAGGAGAAACCACCCAAGTGCAGACACCAAATTTGCGCATTTTACTTTTAAATCCACCAGCTGCTGCACTGGGGTGTGACAAGTGCCCCTACAGCTTTCTGTTCCTGCTGCCCCCCATCAGGAGCTCTGCTGTCTGTCTGTCTGCCAAGGTGCCGTGTGCTGGCTGCTGCCAGAGGCCCCCACTCACACGTGCAGTGGGACAGAGGAGCTGTCATGCCGTGACATTTCTCTCTTTCTCTGGCAAAGGGATCCTACTGAAAGAAGTGAGTGAATAACATGAAAACCCCAGCCAGAGGCTGACAAGCAAACTGACATTTAGCAAAAAAAAAAAAAAAAGTAGGTGAGGTGGAAAGAAAAGCCTGGGTGAGTAGTTCAGATTTTGTCTACAGCTGCAAATATTTTGGGTGAGCCTTTCTGATTCCACAAATGCACCTGCAGACACTTCCAGTCCTAAAATGCCAGGATGGGTATGTCCCTCTCTGTTCCCTCTCATTAGCAGCTTTCCCGCACCCAGAAGAGCAGCTGTTGTTGAGGAAAGGTTGTCACCATCTTCAGCTCCAGCAGCAGAAGGAGGTGGGCAGGCAAGGGTTAAGTAACAATTTATTTACGAGTGACAGGGGCGTACAGAAACCTGGAAGATTTTTTTTCCAATTTTCATGAGGTGACAGACACTTTACAGGCAGTTCTGCTGTCCTTGGGAACATCACTGTGAAATGGAGAACTGGTGGCATTTACAGGCTGAGGTTTCTCTTTGTCCTCAATGACAAAATAAAGTGGAAAAAAATTAAAAACTAAGACATGGATGTTTTTAACCAGGAGCATCCCCGGCCTGTTTTTATGCCAGCCCTAACTCTGGCTGGTTAGACTCACTGCTGTCTGCAGCGAGGCATGGGCTGAGCTGCTGGTGGACAGCACTGCTTTCCACTCAAACTATTTCTCACTCTCTTAATTATATCCTGTACTTACACTTTTACAGAGAACAGATGTGAAGGTTTACCTTGGGACAGATACATTATGTATACAGCATTCACTTCACACCCATCCAGCCCCCATTTTAATTACTCAGCCAGTGGGGGACCCAGGATAGTTTGCTGGCAGAGCAGTTGGTTTCATTAGCAATTCCCAAGACCTCGGCTGTCTGCAGCATCCTCACTCATGCAGGCTGAGCTGCACTGGAGATCCAGCCCATGGCAGCCAAGGATGTGCTGCCTGACTTCTGGGCAAACACCCCAAAAAAGCGTGCAACTGCCAGTGCACACCTCTGGGCTGCTACAAGCTCCAACCTGAGTTTCATCTTAAACATGAGTGTTTTGGAAAAACCTTAATGTGATATGAATTGTGAGGCCAAAGGATCTTGAAAGGATATGAAAGACAGCTAGGACTTACATCACTGAGGAAGTTCAATTGATCTCTGACCCCTGTCAGGGAAAGATCAGTGTGACAGGTCCCTGCAGGCAGCATCTCACTGCTAACAAAAGCCTTTTAGCAACTCTCAGAGAAGGGGTTTGATCAGAGCCTCTTGCTTGGTTTAACAGGTGGCAAAACACAAGGCAGCAGTGGGTTTGTCACTGCATTACAAGCTCAGTATGAGGGAACAGGGCATGGCTGCAGCAAAGGGACACTGCAGGGTGCTGGGTGGCATCAACAAGGGCACCACCAGCAGAGATAAAAGGGTCATCATCCCACTTTACTCAGTTGGCCCACACCTGGAATACTGAGCTCAGTTCTGGGCCTGTGTCATAAAAAGGATGAGAACAGACGGAGTCCAGAGGAAGGCTGCAAAGGTGAGCCAAGGACTGGAAAGGGCTGCCACGTGAGGAAAGGCTGAGAGAACTGGGTTTGTTCAGTCTTGAGAAAAGAAGCCTTAGGGAAGGCCTTTATAGCATCAGTGGAATAATCTCCTCAGGGAAGTGGTGGATTCCCTGACACTGGACACTTCTAAGATTCAGCAGGACAAGGTGATGGGACCATCTTTTCTGACACTGCTTTTGCCAAGAAATGTTGGACCAGGTGATCCTTGAGGTCACTTCCAGCCTGGTGCTCTATGATTTGACACATCTCCTCTTTGAAGTGACACAATAAGAGTAATTTTGCTCATGCTACAATAAAGCAGGGAAAAATCTAAAAGAGCAGCATTTAATCCATCAAACCCACTGCATCACACCCAGGCAAGACTGCTTCTGCAGCTGTTCCTTCCCAAGGTGAAATGAAAGAGAGGCCATTTTCCTGCTTTCTCATTTAAAATTTTTCCAGGTGACAAGTGGCTCTCCTGAACCCTTTCCCCACAGCCATTTCTTGTTAGCAGGGCTGCCCTTCTCACTGCCCAGGGTGCAGCCACACCATCCTCCTGTTCCAGCCCAGGAGAGAAACCATCAATATAAACGTCAGGAGAAATTAAAGTTGTCCCTATGAGTTATTCTATGACACAAGTTAGCACTGGCTATATTAAATCTTATTAATTAATATAAAATTAATTATTTTCCTTGCCTATAAACACAGAGTGTTACTGTGGAGCACATAAGAAATTATTATCCGGAATGCTTCAAGTTACAAGTTTCAGAGTCACAAAAGCTGCATTATTTGTTAGAAACGGAACGACAAATCTGTCACTGTTAGAGCCACTCTACCAGGACAAGAAAAATCCTGAATAAACTGCAATAGGTCAACAATTTACCAGAAATATCAGCTGAATCAGGAGCCTGAGGTCTCATCTCACTGGAACGCTACTTATTATATGCACAAAGAGCACTACCTCAGCAGAACACTGCGTTACTTACCAAGGGGCCAGCAAGATGTGGCCCATGTTTCACTACCTTCCACTCCTTCAGCCTTAATTCTTTGCTTAGTTACCCCTCCTCTGCTTTAGAAATTGGTGAGGAAGGGCACGGGGAGAGCTTTGACAATGGTGGGACAGGCAAACTCTGTCTCTTGCAGGACTCTGCCCTTCGCACTGGCAGCCGATGGGACACAGCAGTGGGCAAGATTCAGCTGAACTGAGCAAATTTCAGCAGGCACGGCACTGACTGCTCCTCACTGCCTAGGAGGTGAGACCAAAAGTAAAAGAGCAAGTCTCTCTTTGTTTCTGCCTGCTGGGAAGATGTTCTTTCAGCCAGGAGTGCTTTTGCAGGGGCTGCATGCCTTTGCTGTGCACTCCCCTCTTGGCTGGTATGGACAAGGGGGTAGCTGCCTTATTCCCACAGGACCCAGCACTACTGGGGCATACGTGGTATAAATGGGTCTATCAGGCTGGTGAGCAAGTCACCAGCCATCTGCCAGCTGCTCACCAGGTCATGGCCACGCTCCTTCAAGAGGCAGAAATGCTCTTGGTCTCTGTAGCTCCCAGAGTGACTGCTGATGACATTTATTCAGGTCATGACTTTCTCTGTGGTCCTAGGAGACCTGGAAGGCACATCTCTCAAACAAAAGCTTTGGCGGCCTTTTGAAAAACTCATCTCTCTGTTTCCCTGCTTGAAGTAGAAGAGGGAAAAAAAATCCCCCTTTGCTGAAGTTGTTATGCAATGAGTCATTTGTGGCGCAGAGGAGTTGGGCCAGCTTCCATCTCTGCGCTGCAGTGATTTGACTAATTACTTCTATCTGCTCCATTAGAAGAGCAGCCTCCTCCAGCCTTTCTGCTGGGTGAGCCCTCTCTGTCAGCAGCAGAGCAGTGGGAAGTGATGGGAAACAGCATCCTTCTGCTTGGAGCGGTGGCATTTTGTTTGTTCCTTACCCCTGCTGGGTGGCAGGTCCCAAAACCGAGCTCAGTGAAACACTGGAGTCTCTAAAGTCAAGACTGGGTAGACTCGTTATTCTGGGGCTGTCACACAAGTGTTCACTTCTCCCAGCAGTCACAGAGTCCCGTTTTACATCAGCCCATGTCTCCATTTGCCCCGGGCTCTGTGGCTGCTGGGGACAGATCAAGGAGGATGCACAGCACATCCCTCTGGTGCTAGCAGCCATCAGAGCCTCTCTGGAGTTTCAGCATGGAGCAGCCATCAGGCTTCAAGGGAAACAGTAAGGAGTTGTAAGGCAGTATTTTCTTTCAGCTTGCCTCTGATGAGTTCTCATGGAGGATTTGGGGGCTGAAGGGTCACAGGTCCCTCTTCAAGACATCATCCAAAACACCTGGACAGAGGGCAAGGACGGGGACACACATGGGGCTTCTTCCAGGGCTTCCAAAATGCTACAGTTTCCTCTGAGCTGCTAAACAGGACCCAGGGCTTCCACGGCTGTTAATTAGAAGTGAATGTTATTAAAGTGTATTAGAAGAAAAAGGCAGCTGCATATACAAACTGATTATATTTTTACACTTGTTTAAAATCACAACTCTGACTTTTAATTATAGTGGATCAAAGAAAAGAACCACATTAATCCAATGTAATCACGTGCGAGTTGAGTTGATAACAACATTGTATTTAATTGGCAGTAAGCTCAGGCAATGTTAAATACATATGAGAAGCCCTGACACATTCTGAAGACTAATTAATATGACAGACTGGTAGCAAATGCATTGTTTATTAATACTAATTTCCAGTGGCTGGTTCAACACCATTTTGTTGCCACAATCCCCAGAGATGTGTCCATCAGTGCATGATATTTAAAAGCAAAATTAAATATTATTTATTTTAAGAAGCAGCAAAGAAGTTCAAAGATAATTAAATTATGCATTTCAAATACCAAGTTGCAGATAATAAGCTTTAAAATACAGGAATTTTCTCTCTCCCCTTGATATATGCATATAACTCACATTAATATGCTACATCAATGACAGAAGACACTTCTTTCTCTGCACATTTTAATGCAGTTAAAAAATTGATATTTTTTTCAGGGCTGACACAACTCTCAGTGAAGTAAATAGGAGGATTACCCTCAGGACCCTGCCAAAGCCCAGCAACTCATTGGAAGAATGTCCCTTGACTCCCATGGACTCTCAATCATATTCTAAGCTTTTCAGACCAGGACCTGTTATTTCCTTATTTTCATCCTTAGCAAGTACCTAGCAGAAATGAAGACCATTAATTCAGGTAACATCTTTTAAATACAGTGTCCTGAAAGTTTGCTAAAGCTTTCCAGAGATTCGTGTGCATTGAAATTCTTCTACCTGACTGCAGCACCTTCCAGAGCTGGTTATGGACTGTAATGGCACGTATTTGTCACACCTTGTTACAGCCTTGGTCAATAGAATAATGGAATAATCAGTCATCTATATTTTAGTGTGAGACAAAATAAATACAGTGCATAATAGTCAATCAGGTCTTCACCGAGGAAAAGTTGAACAATTACAGTGGTTGTCAGTGGTAAACTGCCTATGATATGTATGCAAACATTGACCCCAAGTGTTACACTGAGTACATGGAAATTAAAACCATCTATCTTACCTGATTCAAAGTCTCCCAGATAACAAGGGTGGTATTTAAGGAAAACCTCAGCTGGACTTGGATTGCTTCTTTCTGTTAGATTAGAATTAAATTCAGTCAAAATTTAGAAAATACTGGTTTAATTAAAGATACTTCACTAGCTCATAAATTATACATTCTCTATCCTGTTGCAAAGTGTAAGTTTGATATTAGGTGTCAGAACTGCAGAGGATTCCTAAAGGTTAGCTCACATTTATGTGCTGTATAACCAGACTTTTGGGAACGAAAGAGTAATTATTGAAGTTCCCAAATTGCTACCCCAGTCTGCTCAGCAAGGGCAGTCTCCCAGATTTTAGCAAAAGCAGTGTTTTCTTCAGAAGCTTAATACTGATATGCAAAATAAGATGGTCAAAACAGACCTTGGCCAAAAGCAGACATTGGCATGGAATCAAGCATGAAATATTAATAGATAATCATCTAGAAACTAATTACAAAATGTAAAAAGTCCAGCTATCTTGCACAGACCACTGCAAGGTTGTTTCAGTTTCATTAGCACAGCAGCAGAAGGAGAATCCTTGCAGAGCAGTTTTCTGAGCTTCCTACTGCTCATGCCAATGTATATCTATGCTCGATAAAATAATATTCATTTAAATTAGCAGCATAAAAATATAACCTAACAATGAAGGTAATAATTCACCGAAAAATACTTGTCTTGGTTTCAGCTGTTATAGAGTCTTTTCTTCTTAGTAGCTGGTACACGGCTCTGTTTTGGCTTTTGGAGGAGAATAATGTCAATAACGCACTGATATTTAACTGTTTCTAAGCAGAAATCAGGGACTTTTCAGTGTCCCATGCTCTGGGAGGAGGAGCTGAGAGGAGCTGAGGAGCTAGGAGGGAGCATGGCTGGGACAAGGGGATATGACTTGGCCAAGGGGATATTCCATATCTGACTGATGCTTGGGGACAGGCTGAGCATCCATCTGTGGGTAGAGAAAAATTGCACTATGAATCACTTGGAATAAAATCATCCTGGTTTTATTCCACTGTCTATTTTCTTCTCATAACAACACCACCACCACCAACATGTTGCTGTTATTATTGTTGTTGTTAATATTGCTATTATACTTTATTTCTATTATAAACTGTTCTTATCTCAACACGTGAGTTTTACCTTTTTTCCAGGTCTCCTTCTCATTGCACTTGGGAGGACAGGGAGTGCACAAGTGATTGTGTAGTTCTTAGTTGCCAGCTGGGATTAAACTATGCCAATACTGTAGATACAAATGAGAAAACAAAACAAAACAAACAAATATTGAGAGCAAAGCTTTCCTAGAAATGCTGGATTCCAGAGCACTCTATTGGGTCATCTCTGGGAACACAGACCAAAATGAAATGGCTGCTCATATAAAGATGGGAAACTTTGTGACTAGCTTTGAATTCTAAATCTCATCTTAAAATGCACTTGATCCAAACAAATTAAAATTAAATTTAGTGGGAATTAGCTGGATTCAGATTTAAGCATGAGTCAGAAAGCCATCCCTGAACTCTCCATCCAAACTCTCCTGCCAACACCTTAACACCGGAACTGGTTTGTGCCAGCACACATGGCTGTGGCAGTCCTTCCCCTTCCTAATTGCAGGGCCAGATTACAAAAGGCAGCTTTACCCCGAGTGCAATTTACTCAGGCATTTAATGTCAAGCTTATGCACCCCTGTGCCCTGCCCATATCCACTGTGGTGAGCAAAGGGGCAAAGCCACATCCACCACCAATGGTTTCTGCTGAACCCACTGCCACACTGCAAAGGCTGCCATTGCAGCCCAAAAGCAGCCTCACAAACACTTCCTGTGAGAGTGGGGCTGCCCTGGGTAACACGGATCCTCAGCACCTTGTGACCAGGAACAGCAGCATTTTCAACCAAGGTGCCTCCAACACACACTGGCAAAAGCTTGGCACTGAGACAGTGGCTAGCAGATGCCCATCAGTGCTAAGGAACACTGCTGGAGATGAAGATGGAAGAGGTAAACTCCCAGCCTTGAGGGAATTTGGAGGAGAACTAGAGACATTATTGATTTGCAATGTTTCTGAGAGGCTCCCTTGCTGCTAGGCAGCACTGGCACTCAGCAAGATGAGACCCTCCATCCCAAGAGTGTCTGTGATTGCCTGAACCATGGGTGAAGACCCACATCAGTGCATCCTGAAATGGTTAGAAAAGCTCCTTGTAAATTGACCCAGCAATTAGCAGGCTGCTGGTGTCAGAGCAGGGAGCAAAGCCCTCTGCGCAGCTCTCAGCTATGTCTACCACATTACGCAGCTTTGCAGAGCCACAGAAAATCTCTCTGAGATGGTTTCAAAAACCCAGAGCTGATTATTCAGATAAGCCACGATGAGATAAGCTCTGACATCATCAGAAAGGGTGCAAGGCACTGTCACATGAGGCAAAGAGATGGGAAGGATGTGAACTCTATTTAAGTAGTCCCACGGTGGAACAGTTTGGAGACAGTGCACAACTTACTAACAGCTCTCTGTGAGCGGCCCCTTTGATTGCACTGCTCTGTGAAGGAGCACTTGTCACTTTTTATTGAAGGAGAGGGAAAGAAAGCAAAGCAGCTTGCTGCCAGGAGAAAAGATGCCACTCACTTTAAGTTAAAATAAAGAGGAGTTTTTAAACTGCAGAGGAGTTTTTAAATCCTTTCTAATAAAAGTGCAATGGGCTGTTTTGTGTCGCCATACCGTGGCTGGTCACTCCTTACGGTGTTATCCTCACTCAGTGGGTGATGAGCTCTAATCGAAATGGGGAAGAGCTGCAGCCCTACACAGCCTATCCTGCAGCCTCTGCCTTCCCACATCATCAAGCTCAGTGAATTCCACCTTGCAGAGCTA
Source organism: Bombycilla garrulus (assembly GCA_013400315.1). Lineage (NCBI taxonomy): Eukaryota > Metazoa > Chordata > Aves > Passeriformes > Bombycillidae > Bombycilla > Bombycilla garrulus. The sequence goes on along the minus strand of VXBU01006789.1, from coordinate 104,455 downwards.
GAAATCCCTCACCCCAAAGCAAGAGTATTAAAGCTTTGTGATTATATCTCTGTAACCCAGCAAGCAGAGGAAAACAACCTGGAAAAGGTACAAAAGCTCAACGGGAGCAGCCCCTTCCCCCTCCCCCCCTTCATTTGTCAGGATTCTGCTTGTTCAGGATAGTAATCGGCAAACAGAAAACCCTGCACAAAGAGACTCCGGTGGAGAAAGCCCAATTTCCCCTCAGCCTCTGGTGCTTCTGTTGAGAGTTACTGTGGAATATTGAAAGGCACAAGAGATGACAGAAGTAACTGCAAAGATGGAGGAAATTACTCTGCAGATATAGAAAAGAACAAAAATGCAAGGCAATATTACAGTATCCCGAGTACCACAAGGCAAAGCATTTCCCACTGGAGCTGGGAAGGCTGCTATTTAACAGCTGGATCCTGCAGAGTAACCAATTTACTTCCACAGTTTTTTTGTTTATAGCAAGGCAGAAAATATTAATAGCCACAGTTTTCTTAATTCAGCTTCATCCTTGACCTATTTGTCAACACAACTGGTGCAATTTCTGGCAAGACTCCTGGACTACACTTCCTCATCCACGCTTTATGAGGTGTTTTGCAATTCTGACTACTAGTCCAAAGACAGAGAGCCTCCAACACCTTGTCACAGCTACCAGGTTTTAAAGATCATATTCTTGTGCAATAAAAGGGTCTGGAGCACAAGTCTGATGAGGTGCAACTGAGGGAACTGCGGGTTTTTAGCCTGGAGAAGAAGAGGCTTAGGGAAGATTTTATCTGTCTCTGAAAGGGGGTTGTAGCCAGGTAGGGGTTCATCTCTTCTCTCAAGTTAAAAGCAACAAGACAAGATGAAATTTCCTCAAGTTGTGCTGGATGGGTGTTAGGCTGGATATCTGGAGTTTGGGAATTTCTGCTCTGGTGCCTGGAGCACCTCCTCCCCCTCCTTCTTTCCTAACCTTGCTGTCTGCAGAGCTGTTTCTCTCACAGAAGCTCCCTCCTCACTCCAGCTGCAATCGTGCAGGGTTTTGGTTTTTTCTGCCCTTATTAAAGTTGTTGTTCCAGAGGCAATGCCACCATCCAGCACCACTGATGGGCTCAGCCTGCCCATTGACAGATTTATCCTGTCTCTATAAGACATTGAGGAAGCTTCTGGCAGCTTCTCACAGAAGCCACCCTTGTAGCCCCCCACTACTAAAACCTTGACACTCAAACCTGATGCTACTGCATGACTGTGTAGAAATCACAAATTGTGTATCTGTCCTGAGCTGATGATGGATTAAGTCACTAAAATCACTAAATTCACTTCAGAGGCATTAAAATATTATTAACTTTGCATGCTGCAGTGGAGGGAAAAGTGGAGGGGCTGATTTTCATTGTTTCTAGCAATGCTGTATTTTTCTTTTCCTATGTGCACAGGGGATCACTCAGATTCCACAGGGGTGCTGCTAATGCCAGTGTGTGTCTCATGGCAGCACACAGCCATCCATCCCAGCAGTGAGAGCAATTGCTAAGGAATTACACACACATTTGGCAAGAGGAGATACCAATGTCACCTTCCAAACAGGTAACCAAGGCATGCAGGAGCAAATAGAAGAACTGCCTTTTCCCTGGAAGCAGAGGAAGGCAGTGGCTCCAAGTCCTACAGTACTGGGTTGTCATCTGGACCTGGCTGCATTTCCCTGAGACTGACTTCCCTTCATCTCAGCCTCTGGCTGGGACAGGTGGCACATGGATGTCTTTATGCTCCTGACCCTCTTGCCAGAGGTCACAGCTTTCTGTTCCCCTGGCAGGCTGGGGGTGGTTCCTGGAAGCACTGTGGACTCTTCCCATCCTATCTGCCTTCTGAGCTCATTAGCTCGCTGCTGTGCACTGACTCTGTATGGAAGGACTTCAGGAGTGGCCCTGCCAGCTTCAGAACCGTGGGATTATTTTCCTCCAGTAAAACCCCAATTTCTGTACAGAGCTACAGCACACCACAGGCACTAAGCCCTGGGAGAATCCCTCAAGCCGGCAGTGAAAATGGGATGGATAAGGCACCCTCAGAAGTGTCAAACACAGCATGGCAGCAGTGTCATGGCCTGTGGGGACAGGCCAGCATGTGAGGACAGGCCGCACAGAGCCCCCAGGGACACACAGCCAGAGCCAGCACTGTCCCACAGCACTTGAGGAGCACACCGAGTGTGCCTGAGCTGAGACAGCATCTCTGCTGTGTAAGGAAGTGAAAAGGCTTTGCTGCTGTCTTTTGAGTTGTTTTTTTTTTTTATTTTGTTTTTAAGAGAGAAGACTGCAGATCTTGTCTGTCCCGGGAAATGTGTTATAAAACTGCAATTTGCCAGTGTCTTGGCTCTTTCACCCTAGCATTGACCCTAAAGATGAACTCCCACGAACAAGTCTAATCCTGTTTTTCATGTTTCCCCTGGCTAATGAATATTTATGAATTGTTTCTCCAGAGCCAAAGCATGGCCCTTACAACCGGCCATGATAGTTCAATTTGTTTGCTTGCCAATTCTTCGAATTGTTCTTTTGTTGTTGTTCTTTTTGAAACTTAGAGGAAAAAAAGAAACTCATTCCCAGTTGGCTCTTATCAAAGCGTGTGGGGTTTTTGTTTAGTTGTTGGGTTGTTTTTTTTAAACTCAGCTGGTGCTTGGAGACTTTCCAATTGGTTTGAATGATTAATGTGGTGCCACTGACTTGTTTTGTGTTTGTATTAACAGAAAAAAAAAAAGCAGAATTCATGGCTCTTTTCCAACAAGTCAGTTAGGTATCTCTGATTGACCATGCCATGTAAGTTTTAAATTGTTCTTTATATGCACAAAATATATAGTAAAAAAAGAGCATTTCCACAGAGCTGAATGGAAAATTCAAGGTTAGAGACATAGGCAAAATACCACCTCTCAGCAAGTTGTGTATTAGACTATAATCATTGCCAAGCCAGGTCTTAATATCTTACATTTATTTAAGGAAAAAGATTTGTTCTTTTGCCTGCTATTTATTTAGCTAGTCTAAATTCAGTTTGAATAGCAAAACAGCTTTCCCAGTTTAGCTGCATTATCAAGTCAAGGTCATTTCCCTCAAAGAAAGATCAAGATTGTCTATAAGGAAGAAAAAAAATAAATTACTCTCCCCCTGAGTGATCTACTGAACATCATTAGTGAAGGGTAAGAGATACCTAAACAGGCTCTGTAGTCCACTGACGGGCATGGTGCTATTTTAGTGTGAAACAGAAGGAAGTTAAGCAATTACCTTGGGGAAAAACTGTTCCTTTAGTGATGTTTGGAAATAAAATAGAGTTGTGAA